>APFE031116874.1:0-34817 GCA_000404065.3 Pinus taeda
TTCCATGGACCCATGTTGCCCCCCGATTCCCCAAAAAACGTCGTTTAGGGCCTCAAAACGGCTCCGGAAGTTCAGGACCCGAAAAACTGCTAAAAATAGTAAGTTGTGCTACAATTAAGGAAACTGAAAATGCTGAGAAAGAGAATGGTGGGGGTCCAGGTGGACTTGGCAGGTGGCCACCAATATCCACCTGGATCATTCATAGTAAGTACCACTCCTACCACTGGTCCCAGACCAGTATCGCAGTCTCAGAGATTGTACCACTAGTCCCAGACCAGTCTCAACCGACCGAAAGTCAGCATCATAGTATGTACCACTCTCAATGGTCCTAGACCAGTACTGCACTAACATGAAGTCAGCCTTGGAGTATGTACCACTGGTCCCAGACCAATATCATTGATCCCAGATCAATGAAGGTCATCCTAGCATAGGGAGTACGGTAGATAAAACGATGCGTCCATCGGTACTACTATGGTCCCTAACTTCATTTCCCTACTCATTGATGAGATGAGAGGTACTTCCCATGAGTCCTAGACTGCATGGGTAGGATGCCTCGACAGGAAAACTAATCAATCCTGTCCTCACAAGAGAACACATCAATCCTGTTACAATCATCGTAGAGAACATATTAATCCAGGCTGCCATGGAGAACACATCAATACAGGCCTCACAGGAGAACACATCAATCCTACTACAATCGCCATGGAGAACACATCAATCCAGGCCTCACAGGAGAACTAATCATCCTGCTACACAGGAGAGCGAATCATCATGTTCCACAAGAGAGCGAATCATCTTGTCCCATAAGAGAGCGAATCATCTTGTTCCATTGCGCACCACCAGGGAATGGTGAGTCACCCTGTGGTCGTATGTTGTTCCAGTAAGAACCACAAGCCCTTAGAGCTCCCAGAGCTCAATGTATGCAACATGCAGGACCCTTATACAAGGGGATCTTGACGACTCTAAGTCATTTGGAAAAATCACAGATTAGATCTTTCCTCGGGGCTTTGACAAGGTGTATCGACCTGTACATCATCTTAATGCGATGGAACCTCCTTGCTCATCGACTTACCATATCCCAGATGATGTCTATCTACTGGAGCAATCAATGAATACGAGATTCCTTAGTAATCGAATCCCACCTCCGGTTGTTACAGAGAATCACAGTGGTATCCAATGTAAATCCAAACAACTCAGTGAAGAGCTTTCACAACCAAATTACCTCACACGAGGTCATGCTAGCAGCAATATATTTTGCTTTGGCGGTGCTCGTAGCCACCGACTTCTGCTTCCTACTCATCCAGGATATTGAAGTAGATCCCAAGGTGAAACAGCACCCGAAAGTGCTCTTACGGTCCACCACACTACCTACCCAATCAACATCAGTATATCCAAGTAGTCTCACATCTCCGGTAGTGTATCTTAACCCATTGTGCCACGAAGATATCTCAGAAGATTCTTGGCATCAATCGAGTGAGGCTCAACCAAATATGAGCTCATAATGCTAACCGCAAATAATATGTTTGGATGGAAGTTCACCAAACATCAATGCATATGAGTTTATAAAACTCAGAGGCATTTCCCAAATCTGGTCTGACATCACTACCATATAACTTTTAAAAGTTAAGATCCTCAAGGTAGTCACAGGCTTGTATTCCATCATACCGAATCTTTCCAATATCTTCACCACACATTTTCCTTGAGATAGAAAAATTTCCCCCGGCTTCTACCACACTTCAAGTCCTTGGTCCTTCATTTCAAATTCAAAAGCCAACTCCCTCTTACATTTGTGAATGAGAGGGTTTGCACCTGTTAGAAAAAGGTCATCCACATACAGCACCAGTAAGATAGGCTTTTCATCTTAAACTTTAAAGTAAAGGTTAGGATCAACTTCACTCCCAGTGAATCCCAGCTTCATCAAGTAGTTATTACTCCTGTCATACCATGCTCGGGGTGCTTGCTTCAACCCATAGAGAGCCTTCTTCAACCTGCATACATGAGATTTTCAATCATAAATCTCAAATCCTTTAGGTTGCTCCACATAGACCTGTTCTTTGATAGAACCATGCAAGAATACAGTCTTGACATCCATATGATGTAGGTTCCATCTTTGTGAAGCCGCAAGGGATATGATCGAGCGGATGGTCGTATATCTGGAAACAAGTGCAAATATCACATCAAATTCTATACCTTCCTTCTGGGGGAAACCACGAGCAACAAAACGAGCCTTATACTTTTCCGTACTTTCATTTACTCCATGCTTTAGCTTGTAAAGCCATTTAGAAGTGACAATTGTCTTGCTGGGGTCTGGGAACTACTTCCCAGACATCATTCTTCATAATAGACTCATATTCTTCGGTCATAGCATCCTTCCATACTTGATGCTTGACGGCATCTGAGAATGATGAAAGCTCATTTTGTATGATCATGCTCATGATGGTCAAGTATCCCTGATACCTATTAGGTTTCTTACTTTCACGAAAGGTTCCTCGGGGTGCAGCATGTCCTTCAGCATCATCAAGTAGCCCCTAAGCCATGAAGGCCTCTTCCTAGAAGAGGAAGGCTCATGTGCAGGAGGATCAATCGGATCCATGGGTTCTTCTACATCAGGCATTGATTCATCATCCTTTTCTTTCGATTCCCTAGTGTCGGCTTCTTGAGAGCTCCTCAAAGTCGGAAGATTGTTCACCTTGTTGAGAGCCATATCTTCGTCAAAGGTGACATCATGACTAATTACGACTTCCCTTTGACCGGCTACATAGATTCTATAGCCTTTAGTATTTTCACCATAGCCCACGAAAATTCCCTTCTTTCCAGATGTACCCAATTTATTTCTTTTCTCTTTCAGCACATGAAAATATACAGGGCTTCCAAAACTTCTAAAATGAGAAACATCAGGTTTCTTACCGGTGAACTTTTCTTCAGGAGTCTTGGAACCCAATGCTTGATGAGGGCATCGATTTTGTACATATACGGCAGTGTTTGTAGCTTCAGCCCATAGAAACTTCGGAAGTCTTTGATCATGTAGCATGGCCCAAATAGCTTTCACAATCGTGCAGTTCTTCCTTCCCGCCACACCATTCTGCTCAGGAGTATGTGGTGTAGTAGTCTCCCTCTTAATGCCAACCTCAGGTATGCCTAAGTGAACCAACTGTAATATATCGGAGGTCTAGCTTTGGCTTGAGGGGAATGGTCCCCTTTTGAGCTTTCCTTTGGCACATCCTGGACATACACCTTCTTTCTCTACTCGGAATTTGGGCATCCCTATCACCATTTGTCTTACATCGGGTCGAGCTTTGTAATGAAGGTGGGAAAACCTCCAATGCCAAAGTTCGGACTGAAGATATGTGTCATAAGACATGACACCTACCTGACTTTCATCGACCTGATAACATGAAACCCAAGAGTAAAGGCATCTTTAACATTATTTTTCGATACTCGTACCTTGCCATTGCTGAAGGTTACCTTGTAGCCTTTGTCTTCCATTGCCGAGATGGACACCAGGTTCTTTCAGAGGTCAGGTGCATTTAATACATCCTAGAATTTCTAGCCTTCTTGAATGCTTGTCCTTTTCCTTGATTCCTAGCTCTCCTCTTACCTTTGCTATTGAATTTGTCATTCCTTTGATTGCCATCAGAGGGATTTTGATCATCGTCCCGGTGTGAGTCCTTTCTATCAGGGCACTCCCTTGCATAGTGACCTGCTTTATCGTAGATGTAACATCGTCATTTTCTTCCAGCCTTTCCTTTTGATTTAGTCCCGAAATTATTTCCTTTCTTAGCATGAGAAGAAAAGGCAACAGGACCTTTAGGCATGGGCATTTCTTGCTCTTCTACCCTTGTTTCTTCTTGAATGCATCTAGCCATTAATTCCTCAAAACTAGGAATTACATTATAATTTAGAAGAGTAGTCCTGAACACGTACCATTCGGATGGTAATCCTCCAAGAGTCGTGAGTGCCATTCCCCTGTCAGTGATAGCCTCCCCAATTGATAGGAGATCGTTCCTGATTTCGGTGATCCTTAAGAAGTATGCTTGCATACTCTCATCTTTACCCTTCTTAATTTCCTTCAGTTTATTTCTAAGAAACAAAACTTGATTTGCATATTAACTTTAAATAAACTCACATCTATCGTAGATTTCCTTGGAGGTGTCCAGTTCAGAGATGTAGGCCACCAAGTGCTTGTCGATAGAGTCCCGGATGATCTTCTATTTTGACTTCTTCGGTTTTCCATTTGTTCCATGCAGCAACGGATGCATTTGATGGAGGCTCAACAATATTGCCTCTTACATGGTCCAGCACTCCTAGATCTTCTAGGGTTAGATCGATAGACATCTTCCATTCGTGATAGTCAGCATTCTCACGAAGCTTGCCTTCGACAGAGTGTTGAGGACCCCATAGTTCTTTTAGGATAGCCTCACCAATCTTCTTTTCGGTGATTGCTCTTGCTCTTGCTCGGGCTTTGTCTTCACCTCAGCTCTGATACCATGTTAAGTTATGGTATGTTCTATGCTTATAACAGTTTACTTCTTTACCTTATTATATTCCACAAACTAGCAATCACATGTACATAAAGTAAACTGCAAATAGAACATTAAACGATCGACAGAAAACAAGCCAAGACAAGAGACACAAGATATGGTGGCTAGCCAGGGACAAACCCCACAATGTGTGGGGAAACCCTTTGATCAAATCTTCTTTTATCTTCAATAATTCAGTAGAGAGAAATAGTACAATAAATCTGAATCATATCAGCAATAGCAAACCCTTGATCAGCAGCATCAATATTAGCGGCTTCATTATCAAACTAGGGCAGATGATATCTCATAAACTGTTCGTCGGATTGACTTCATTCCACCACCAAAAGTTGCGGCTTTCAAAGGAGATCCAAATGGACCTACAGTGCAGTTCCAAAGAGGAGATCTTCTAGTCCACACAAGTCAATCTTTACTTCTGCAGTTGCAACTTCAGTGTTAGCAGTTTCTGGCTTCAAACTAGGGCAGTCGATATCTTGCAAACTGTTCGTCTGATTGACTTCATTCCACCACCAAAAGTTGCGGCTTTCACAGGAGATCCAGATGGACCTATAGCACAGTTCTAAAGAGGAGATCTTCTAGTCCACGCAGGTCAAACTTTGGATCTGCATTTGCAGCTTCAGGTTCAACAGCTTCCGGCTTCACATGTGTGAGAGAGAGACCCATTTCTGCATAGTAGAGAAGAGACTCATTTCTGCGCAGTAGAGAGAGAGAGATGTGATGAGATGAGTGAGTGCAGATGAGGAAAATTCCTCTTATATTTATACACAACGTTGGCGTTTGAATAGATGTGACTGTTGGGCTTCTGAGCCTACATGAGTTGTAGGTCGGCTTGATAATAATTTCATAATCAAAATAAATTCATATCTCCATGAACACTTATCGGAATCGGATGATCTTTATATCAATCCTACACCTCTCAACGAGAGAAATCTAATAAAAATATTATCATCCATGAATAAGATGACCCACATGAAGTTTTGCCCTTGTTGCCAATTTTAACATTCCATTATTGTATTGACATGATTCTAATATAGTTAACTTCATGCTTTTGTATTTGCTTGTACTTGTTGTTTAAGTTGTGCAGGTACATAATCTTCAAGATGTTGGAGATATTCGTAAGTAAAGTTGACTTGATAATGTTGGTAAACATGATGAAGAATGAAGATGATCAAGATGACCTTGATGTTGTAAAAAGGAATGAAGCCATAATAGGTTCTCTGATGTTGATCTCCTCAAATTATGAGGGAGGTCATATTATGATAGTCATGATGGATACCTTGAAGAAGAAATTGGAGAATGAATGAAAGTACTACAATTTATTGAGGATGTCTTGGTGTTGTTGAAGAAATGAAAGAAGAAAAACTTCTGACTACTTGCACATGAATAACTTGATATAAATGGCATCAGGATGATTGAAGACCCTAAAGGTTTGTGTTTACTTGTATGTATATTTGAAAGTCTATTACTAATTGGGGTTTGTGCTTGTCTCTCCATAAACAGGTTGAACACTCTCGGAGCATGCTTGGACAAATGGATGTATCTAGTTTGTTAGGGAGAGATGAAACATCTAATGGCGGATGCTTGGGAGGACATTTGGCCTGCCTATGTGTGTTTGATGTCTAGATACCGAAGAGGGAGGGTGGCGTTGGTCTTGGAGCTCTGCCCTTGGATATGCACCTAGATTCCTGAGTTGATGGTTACTTAGTAAGCTTGATGGTACCTAGACTGGCTAAAAGCTTTAGTCCATCTTAGTCCCACCTGAATAAATTACCCTAGTCAGGAATCTAGTCCTTAGCATTGAGTGTGATAAACTCTTAGTAGTTCATTTTGGAGATCTTCCGTGTACCTCTATAGATATAGGTAATTATGAATACCTCCCTAGTTAAGAGGGAGTGTTGAAGAACGTAACTAGTTATCGGTCTTCATAATTATATTTGAAATGTATTTGTCAAAAGAAAGAAAAGAAATTTTATTATTAAATAAATTGGCTTATTAAAGCATGGGTTTCATAGGTCAAAGTCTCCATTGAAGACTTTTAGGGTTTATGTTAAGTGTCCTTGTCCATGTCACAATGTAAAGAACCCTTCTTGGGAATTATCTGTCAAGAAAAAAAATTATTTTATGTAAATTAGGTAAATTAGGCCTCCTCCACCAAGTCGGCCTCATTATAAGAATTAGATCACCTAATATGACTATATATAAGCAACAACTCGACTCATTTGGAGGAAATTTCACAAAAGTTTGAATTGAAGTAGCTGGGAAGCATAAAAGGTGTGAAGTTCAAGAAGGAAGCTGGAATCAAAGTTTTTGGGTCTCTCTCTCTCTCATATGCATGAAATTCTGAAGTTGCATCAAGGTCGAAGTTGTGAAGTTGTTGCATCAAGGTTGGCTGTGAAGCTACTGCATCAAGGTCGAAGTTGTGAAGCTGATGCATCAAGGTCGAAGCTGTGAAGTTGCATCAAGGTTGAATTTGTGAAATTGCTAGGCTGAAGCTATTGAAATTGCTAGATCAAAACTGTAGTCCTCAAGCTGGGTCAAAATTTTGTTGCTGAGAAGCCGAAATTTCTAGATTGTTGCTGGGTTGAAGCTTCTGGATAAAAAGAGACTACTAAATCATAGTGGAAGGTTGTCTTGGTGGTGGAAGGTTTGTTGGTCTAGGATCTTGGTCTATCTCATTTGAATTACTGAAGGAAGAGTTATTGACTAGGTTTTCCCCTATATAGGGATTTTCCCCTGGCTGTGCGCCTACATCTAGTGTCCTTGATATTCATTTTTTGGTTTTGGTAATTGATTGATGAACTAAAGATAAGAGAAGAACATAAGAAAGACAATAATAATTCAAAGAAATCACAAGTAATTATCAACAAGAGAAAATATTTCTGCCTTTCCGATTTTCCAACACTAAGGAGCCCTAATTGATCTTTGCTAGCCTCTCCAAGGGCAACAACTAGGTCAATAGGTATTTATACTTCAAATTTTCCAAAGAGATGAAGTTTCGAGATCTTTCAACCTATGAGGTGCCTCTAGGAACATTCGCCCACTCTCTTCAAGTACAACACATGCATTCAATCACTTATTCAAGGTTCCCAGAAGAATTTCGCATTTACTTTAACCCATAAATGAATAATGATAAAAATAACATGCAGTAAACCAATAAAATAACCAGAATAGCATCAAAATTCAACTTACATGAAAAAGAGAGTATATCCATTCATAAAATTTGCATTAGAAAGAAGCTCCAAAGACAAAAGCGAAAATCCAAACATCATACTGCATCAAGAAAGCTCCAAAAAGGTCACCCAACAAAAAGTGTGGAAATCTCTCAAGAGATACTAATCCAATACAAGTGATGATGATGAAAATGAGTCATCTCACTTCTATTTATACAATCCTCTAAGGGATTCAAATGGCCTAATTTGAACTAATAATGCCCTAATAGACTAATAACAATACTTTTGGTGACAAGCCCACCAAAATAGATTAATAAAACAAGAATAAGCCTCTCAAGAGGGCAGAATGATCAATATAGTGAGTCAATGGGCCTTTGAGGAGGCCTAATGAAGTCCTGGGGGCGCCATGATGTAAAACTAGACTCCAAACATAGTGGACAAGGAGTTGGCCCCTTGTTTTCCAAGCAAGAACCTGTGGTGCTTCCAAGTGGGTGTGGGGGCAAAAAGATATCCTCATGGGCTCCAAGTGGATCGGAAATGCCTATAGACCATCTGTAAGGGCTAGGATGACAACATAAGCCCTCCCTCTACAGCGGGAGACATCTTCTGGATCCTGGAACATCTGCAAAGTGTATGGTGCATGTGTGGAGCCGGTTGGGCATGGTGAACCAAGTGCATCATCCTCATCCAAAAGGTGGAACACGAGTAGTCAACAAGTGGTGCTGGGGATCCATGAAGTACTCTCTACTATGGTGGAGGCCCGTGGCTCTCAACGGTCACCCTACAAGTGCCAATGTGGCCCTCTGGAGGGCTAGGACCCCGTATAGGATGACCAAGCCCAATATGGAGACCCACTTGCAATACTACATAAAATCCAATGCGTCCCCTTGCCCTCCAATACAAAAAATCATTAGAATACTCAAGTAAAAGAGCTTACAAGTCATGGAATCAATGGGGCACTTCATGGTGGCATGCCCTTCCATAGTGGGATTTGGCATGTGCAGGTGTCTCAAATCTTAATAAGGGGCTAATTAAGGATCCTATTAGGCGGTTTCAACCTTTAAAGGGGGTGACATGTCCATGGTACATCCCTCAAGTGGTAGGTGGCAAATGATATAATAATGGAATGGAGTGGGGATCAGGGTATTCATCCAAACCACATGTCATGGTAGAAGGGTAGCTATAATAAGGGAAGCCGACACCTATGTATGTGAGTGTAGGAGGGAGAAAACCATGGCACATGAGTTACCCCGACCTTTGTTTTTCCTCTCTTCTTCATATGCTTTTTGCCTCTAATTGATTTTTCTTCATAACTACTCGAGGCTACAGGGATGATAGCATGATTTGTAGTATATGGCAGTGGATACCCCCTTAAGGTCGGGCGATTCATTTCCCACTGGGGATTGGGACAATCATGGGTTCCCTAATGATGGAAAGGGGTCATCTAGGGCCCATAAGAACCAGGGTGATGGCCATGGATAAGGGGTAAAGCTCATGTTTGGCTTTTGCCCACGTGCCATATTTTGCATTTTGTGGTACATTTCTTGTTGAGAGTGGCCAAATTATGCTTTTTCTTTTAGTTTTAGTGGCATCAACCTCTAGGCATCGTTCCAGGTCCAGCCCAAGGTGTGGACAAGGAGAGGGGGAGGTTAATCCTATGTGGACCCAGTGGACACATGTGGACCCAGATAAGAAAAGAGATGAATAAGGCTAAAATGAGTGGAAGGGGGTGATGTATGTGGTGTCGAGAAGCGGGACCATGCAACCAAAGTCGGGATTTTCCATGTAGAGCCAACCCTAAAACTAGTGGCCAGTAAAGAAGATCCCACGGGACAGGGATACAAGGCTAACCACGAAATCAGGTAGTGGAGACAAGAGTACAGACCTAACCCACTCTTTCTGTCGAATCCCCCCACCAATCCATGCCCCAAAGTGCCCATGACAAGTAATGAAAATTACTCAACTATACCAATGAAAATCCATACCTTTGGGGTCGGGAGGCCCACCTTCAAACATACAATCATAACAAGTGAGCGAGGGACCACATGGCTAGCTCGGGTGGCGGAGATAATGGCACATCGAGCTATTTGTTAGCTGCAAGGGGCTACTGGCTATCGGCTGAGGACCATCTAGGAGAAAAAGTTTCTCCTATATACACTACCCACATGTGGTGGGTAACACAATGTATGTGAAAAACAAATTCCCATCTCATGCTTTCAGAAATAAGACTCTTTATGAAATGTGGTATGGCCACATTCCTTCGGTAAAGCATCTCAAGGTCTTTGGTTCGACTTGCTATGCCTTGATTCCTAAGGAACAAAGAGGCAAGCTTGATGCAAGAATCAGAAGTGTATCTTCTTGAGGTATTCAAATATCACCATGGCATATCATCTTTATGATGAGGTAAATAAGAAGTTTATTCTTTCTAGAGATGTAACTTTCCTTAAACCTTCCAACACTGACAACACTGTTGAGCGACATCTTTATCGTTTGGATAAATTCAATAGGCAAAGACATATCATGAATTTGATAATGAGATTCCACATCTTGAAGGGGGGATCCCTACTTGGTTCAATCTATGGAATCTCCTTTTGAAGCACTATCTCCCACTCAAGAAGTTATGACCACTTCTTCAGATCAGGAAGACCCTTTAAGTGATGTGATTGATAGGACTAGAAGGCTAAATATTGATGCAGCCCCATCTCAATCAGTGGAGCAAACCAAACGATCTTAGAAACGTCCCCCAAAATGGCTCACCAAAACACTTGAAAGTGTTCATCCTAGTGTGGTCGGAAAGACAGGAACCAGAGGTTCCACCAATAAGATGGAGGTGATGTAGATAATTCTAATTTAGTTGATGTACTAACCTTGAACCAACTTTATTTAAAGAAGTTGCTTCTCATGATGAATGGAAAGAAGCAATGAAAAAGGACTACGATGCTTTCATAAATAATGGAATGTTGAAGTTGTTGGACCTGTTACCCACCACTTTGTAGGTGATATCCCTAGGAGAAAGTTTTTCTCCAAGATGGTCCTTAGCCTGCAGCTAGTAGCCCCTTGCAGCCACCATCTAGCTCATTGTGCCATCTTCTCCACCACCTGAGCCAACCATGTGGTCCCTCGCCCATCTGCATTGATCATATGTTTGAAGGTGGGTCTCCCAAATCTAAAGGTATGCCTTGTCATTTTGAAATTGGGTATTGTAGTTTTCTTATCATGGACACTTCTGGGCATGGATTAATGGAGGGATTCAGTGGAAAGAACGGGTTAGGTCTGTGCTTCTGTTCCCTAGACCTCTTTTAGGAATTAACCTTGGATCCTAGTCCTGTGGGATCTCTTTTATTGACCATTTGGTTCCAGGGATGGTATTTCACAGGAAACATTGATTTTGGTTGCACGGTCTCGCTCCCTTATTCGCTTATATTACCCTCTTTCCATCCATTATTGCCCCATTCATCATTTTTCCCCCCTGGGTCTACATCCCTCCATTAGGTCCACATAGGGTTAGCTTGCCCCTTGCCCTTGCCCACACCTTAGGTCATGGCCTAGAATGAAGCCCGAAGGTTGATGCAGCTGAAAAGAAATTTAAAATCATATATGGCCACATTTAACAAGAAAAGTACCACAAATGAAAAAGATGGTCGGGACAAAAACGTTTAGCACATGGGAAAAAGCTGATACATGAGCTCTACCCCATCATCATGGCCATAACCCTGGTTCCTACAGGTTCTATGAGCCTTCTTCATCATATAGGAACCCATCATTGTCCCAACCCCTAGTGGGCGATGAACCGCCCCATCTTGAAAAGGGGATTCCACTGCTATATCTTACACATCATGCTCTAACCCCTTGAGCCCCAAGAAGTCAATCAAAGAAAATCATAAAAAAAAGGCAAAAGGCATAAAAGAAGGGTGAAAAAATCAAGGTCAGGGCACCTCATGTACCATGATTGCTCCCTCCTATACATTATAAACCCAAGTGTGGGCTTCCCTCTTATCAGCTACCCTTGTACCCCATCATGTGACCCAAGGTTGCCCCTTCTCATTCCCTACTTCATTCACTTATATGCCACATGCCACCACCTTTTGAAGGATGTACCTTGACTATATTATCCCCTTTAGAAGTAGAAACCACCTAATAGGGCACTTGGTTAACCCCATTTGGGTTTAGGAGACATTGGCACATCCCAAAGCCCATTATGGAAGGGCAGTCCCTTATGAAGTCCCCACCTATGGTCCATGGTTAGGTAAACTCATTTACTCGATTTTTCTAATGACTTGTTGTACTAGAAGGCTAGGGGGCGGATTGGATCTTATGCAAGATTGCAAATGGTTTCCATTTGGGTTTGGTCTCTCTATACCGGGTCATAATCCTCTAGAGGACTACATTGGCACATGTAGCGTGAGCGTTGAGAGCCATGGGCCTCCACAACAACAGATTGCACTCCATGGATCCCTACATCCATTCAGACATTGCTCGTGGTTCACTTATTGGACGAGGAGGATGCACCTGATCCATCATGCCCATCTAGCCCCAGTGCTACACCATACACTTAGCAGATCATCCAGGACTTCCACAATGATGTGGCATCACCTAAACCATCATCCTAGCCCTTGCAAGTGATATACAGGCATCTTCGATTTGATTGGAGACCCATGAGAACACTTGTGTGCCCCCACATGTCATTTGGAGCACCACAAGTTATTACAAGGGGCCAAACCTTTGCCCACTGCTTTTGAGGATTCTATTCTTCATTATGGCACCCATGGACCTCATTTAGCCTCTTAGAGGGCCCTACGACATGCATAGATTATTAATTGACCTCTTGAGAGGCTTACTTTTTTATTTATGAGCTAGTTTGGTGGGCTTGTCACCAAAAGTTGTATTATTAGCACATTATTTTATTTTTGGGGCTTATGTAGGCCGAGGCTAATTCGAACTCCTAAGTTGTGTATAAATAGGAGTGGGATGAGTTCATTTCTCATCATCACTTTGGTTTGGATCTCTTATCTCTCTTGAGATTTTCACACTTTTTCTAAGGATGAATTGGAGATTTATGGATGAGTTTTGATGTATGGATATTGGTCTATCTTCTCTTATAGCTTCTTTATTTTCAATCGTGAATGGTTGGATATAATCTATTACATGTAAATACGTGTTTTTGATGTTATTCTTGTTTAATTTTATCATATATGTTGGACTGGGATTTTCGTTGTTCTAGGGCATAATTGTTGCATGCATTTACTGCTTAATATTGTAGAATTTGTCATTAGTATAGCATTTCCTTCAAATGTACGGGCCATGTAATAGGAGCAAAATCTCCTAGGGGTCAAATTTGAGCTTGAAAAACCATTTCTCTTGCACATTGAAGTATAAAAGCTGCAAGGTTGCTTGCACATTGAAGTATAAAACCATTTCTCTTAACCTAGAAGGCAAACGAAATAATATTGAGGCCTCCTTGACTAGGAACCAAGAAATCCTACTCTTACTCAAAATAGACTCCATTCTCCCAAAGATTAAAGCACTGATCTACGAAGGGTGGTCACTAAAATCCACATTTTCTCACATTCTTCCGGGACTAGCCACATTGGGGTGACTAGAGCATCAATTTCCCAGCAAGCTAGCCATAAACAAAAAATCGATCTCCTAAGGTCTCATGCGCTGGCCTTTCCTCTTGCCCTCCTCCAATTTTGAAGCCATTCCGACAGTGGAGTTGGAAGAAAAGTCAAGCCCTAGCTTTGGGATCAAAACTTGCCCTGCCATCCCTAAGGCTAGTACCTCATAAGGGTCAAGACAACATCTTCTAGTGAAATTCTTCTTTTGATCCTTTCCCCACCTTGTCTAGGGTAAGAAGATCATTGGTTGCTTCATACCTTCCTCATATCTTATACAGGTCCACTTGGCCCTGTGCAGTCCTATTCCTTCAAAAGACTATTCTTAAAGAACCATCCAGGATACCAATTCTAACAAGGATTTTAGGGATTGGAGAACTCCTTCACAAGCCTATTCCCATAAACCTACCCCTCAAAATCCTCTCTTCCGCTCCCTAGAAACACATAGTACCTTGCTTAGAAAGAAAGCAAGCTCTATCCTTCAAAATTTCTAGGAAAGGGTTTGGGTTACTCATATCCACTGACTTATCATTCATTAGTGACTCCATACATATCAGGTCTCCTCCCATTGGTGAAAATCCGTAAATAGAAGGGAGCCTTAGCTGAGGTGACAGTGGGCTAAGTCTCCATTTGTTTCCCTTGGCTGAGCATTTTCCCTTTAGCGATCCCCCTTAGGTCCCCTACTAGTTTGAGTGGTAACGGGACCCTCCATTCAGAGCCAAACCAAAATTGGCTACAAGTGGGTCTACAAGAACACGTACAAATCAGATGGCTCACTTGACAAGAACAAAGCAAGGGTTGTGGCAAAATGATTTGCACAGAGAGAAGGTTTTGATTATGAAGAGATATTTTCCCCCACAACAAAATGGGCCACCATCCAAACTCTCTTTGCCTTGGTAGCTTAGAATGGATGGAAAGTTCACCAAATGGATGTAAAGACTGCTTTCTTGAATGGAGACTTGAAGGAGAATGTCTTAATGGCTCAACTGGAAGGTTTTGTTGTAAAGGGGAAAGAACAAAAAGTATGTAAACTTAGCGAATCCTTATATGGCCTAAAACAAGCACCACGAGACTAGTATGAAAAGTTAACTGGACATATTTTGAAATTGAATTTCAAACACTTTAATCTTGATGGTGCAACTTTGTTGGTCAAGAAAGTTGGCAAAATTTTTGTATATCTTGTGGTATATGTAGATGATTTGTTGATAACAAGGAACAATGAAAAACCATATTGCATCCATAAAGAAAGAGTTGAAGAAGGGATTTGAGATCACAAATTTGGGACACCTTCACTACTACTTGGGCATTGAAGTGACTCAACATCCAGAGTATATATTCCTTTCTTAAAAGAATTACATTGGAGAATTTTTGAACAAGTTTGGCATGGCTAAATGCAACCCTCTATCTACTCCGATGGGGCAAAATTTGAAGCTCATATCAAAAGAAGGGAATGAATTTGAGGATGCAACCAAGTATAGGCAGCTTGAGGGAAGTCTAATCTACCTCACTACTACCAAACTAGATATTTCATTTGTTGTTGGAATTCTTTCTAGATTTATGCAAAAGCTTTGTGAAGGACATTGTCCTTGTTGGAAATACTGAGAGGGGGGGTGAATCAGTATTTTCTTTCAATTGTTATTATTACCAGTTTAATTCTTCACGATTTAAATAGAGAAAATGTATAAGTATAATTTTATTGAGTAAAATAACAAATACAATATAAATGTGTTCCAAGCTCCAACTTGGTTTTGATGAGGCTCCGACCTCTAGGGCTTCGACCCTATCTTGTCAAGGCACCAACCTTGGATTTAGGAGCACCAACTCCAAGGACACCAATCCTTCCAATTATGAGGCACCAACCCCAAGGGCTCCAACCCTATCTTTCAAGATGAATCAGGTCAAAATATTGTCCTCCCGCTCTGTCTTCAGCTTCCTTCTCCGCTCGGCCTTCAGCTTCTACTGTAACTTCTGCGTCTGCCAAAACTTTGGCTTCTACTGCACCTTCTGCGTCTGCCAGACCTTCGGCTTCTACTGCACCTTCTGCAACTGCCAGACCTTCAGCTTCCTCTGTTTCTTCAAGTTCATGAGTTGTGAACTTTCCTTGTTCTCTGTGATAGATGCCTGATACGCCTTCCTCAAGTGAAGCGTTTCAACTTGTATATATATATATATATATATATATATATGTATGTATGAGTTTTGCTAATGAATCGAAACGACTCGTTCAAAGGTGGAGGGGAAACTTGTGCATGAGGTGGTATATTAAAATATATCGAAGGACCTGCCATGTCATCACCTTACCCCCGCAATCGCAACCTTCATGAAAATCCACATTAATAGAGATCCCCACACGCCACGTCATATTTTTAATCCCAATTGCAACTTTCATGAAAATCGGAGGTTTTACAAGTGTGCACATGCTCTATCCTCCGATATCAACATCATCGATATTCACATATCGACATAGTTAAAACCATATAATGGGTGGTCCCACCTGCCACATCATCACCTTAATCGCAATCGCAACTTCCGGAGGTCTTCTCATAACATAGTCGATCCCCTACGGCCAACAGAGCAGATGCGATATACAATAAATTGTTTTTGATAAGCTCATTGGGTACACAACTCTATCGCAATCGGCGGTCCGTTGTGTCCACACCCTTATCGCAATCGGCATTTTGACATTTCTTTGAAACGTGCGATTCAATGGACGCGATACCATATTGAGTCATATTATAATGGTGCAGTCAAGTCCGCAGTAATATCGCAATCGCAGTTTTTAATGTGACATCCCTTTATAACTTGCGATATGAAAGTTTCGATAGGCAGATGTGATATTACATAAAGGTATGTTCTAATGGAGCTATCGGGTCCGCGTATTATATCGCAATCTATGGTTTGCAGGACTTCGAATGGCACACGGATTAAAATGGCCTTAACCCCCGCAGTTGACTGTGATCTAAGAGTTGAGTATGAGATTGACAGCTAGGATTGAGTGCAAGACTTCAGCGACGATCAAGGAAATCCGTACTTTCCTACCCCCGCAGTTGCTAATCACCGTCGATCTGATGATCCAAATCAATTCCTCCGCCATTAATATCCATCAATCTAACGGATCTATTGATCTGACGATCTAGATCAATTTCCACGATTCACCTTCCGCAAGCCTTTGGTTTGATCTCCGTCGTTCATTTCTTGACTCCATTATATTGCAATCGAGGGTTTTAATGTGACAAGCCTTCATAACTTGCGACGCGAAGGTTCCGATATGCGCGGATGCGATATTACAATAGGGTGGTTACCATAACCTGTTTTCAGGTCCGCAATACATATCACGGTCGGGGGATTCAACGTGACACATAATAAAATGGTAAAGTCATCGATAACTTGCCAATATAATTCCTCCGATGCAATGTTCCTCTTTTTTTTCCTCTGATAGCACTTACCCTTGGGCATATGTGAAAACCTGCGTCTGTTGCTCCGTAACCTACTTCTTTGATGGCTTCCGATGAACTCTTCCTCTCACTTTTTGACTTCACGATGGCTTCTCCTCTTTACTCTTTCTCTTTCTCTTCTAATGGTTTTTGATATCTTTCCTCCTCGGTTCCACTGTTTCTATTATGTCTATATTCAAACCTTGGATCCTCCATGAGCAGTATTATGATCAATGGGCAACATCATGTATTAAAGAATTTGCCATCACAAACACTGTTATATTGACATCAATGACAACCTAGATTAACAGTCCCGCTGCAAAAAGAGTTTTGAAGTACTTGAAAGGAACTCGAGACTTTGGACTCAAATATTCACCGGTGGATGACTTCAGTTTGATTGGATATTCAGACTCAGACTTTGATGGAGATAAAGAAAATGGAGTGCTGACTTTAGGCTATTTCATAAGTCTTGGATTAGTAGTTGTTTCCTAGAAGTCATGCAAGTAGTTAGTTCCAGTAGATTCCACGATAGAGTTAGAATATGTGCAGCTGCAAAAGCAACAAAGAAAATTGTGTGGCTCATGAAAATGCTTGAAGATTTGCAAGAGAAACAAATGAATTCTACTCCTCTTCTCGTGGCAATACTTCTGCGATTAGACTGACAAAGAATCCTAGATTCCATGATTGAACCAAACACATCAACAAAAAGTATCATTTGACTTGATATCATGTAGAGGCCAAGACTATTCATTTAAGACATTGTTCCACTAATGAGCAAATTGCAGACATCTTCACCAAAGCACTCAGAAGAGAAAAGTTTGAAAAATTCAGAATGATGCTTGACCTTACAAGCACCACTTTGGCTTAAAGCAAGGGGAGGGGGAATGTTGGACATAATCTTTCAGTATTTTTGTCCTGTACAAATAAAATAGGAGAAGGTGAAGATGAAGATGAAGAGACCCTTGGAAAACAAAACGAAGGGTCACTCCACAGTATAAAGCTAATTGCACATTAATAGAATTCGTCAATTCGGGAGTGACCCATCCTGGCCTGAAAGTGGACAAACCATTCAAACAAGGAGATAAATGAAACTTTAGATTATAAATCTAAAATTTGTGCTCATCATTTGCTGTAAATATTAATGATTGTATTTTAGCTGATTTGGTAGATTAACTATAAAAAAATTATGTAACTGCCACAATATATCTCTATTTCAGTATGATAGATCAGATACTAATTTGGTGTCAAAGACATATTTTTTGCTATACAATTTATGACCACCCTCTTTAGAAACAGTACAGGCCGGTTTTCTTTTCCTTTTTCCTTCTTAAGCAAGTTCTGCTTCTTCGAGTTGCTGTTGAAAGTGTGTCCCTTTTTATGTTGCTCTTTTTTTCATATTAGAATAACCCTAAAAGAGACCTCCTAGTTTCGGCCTCTCAAGTAACATGCTAATGAGACTTGTTCTCTAAATTTTACTACTATCTAGTTATCATGAGATTTTGTATCTAGATTTACTACTATAATAGTTTTCATTGTCAGAGTCCAATAGAAGACTTACAGTAAAAGGGAATGCATATCTTCTTTGGCATAACTCGGACAATTTGAACCTATCATCTTGATTGTTTGCCTCCATTGCAGTCTAAATGCAGCAAAAGATTTAGTTAGCTGTCACATGGGCTTCTTGAAACGCAGATGCTAGTTCTCAACTGCAATATTGCTTAAATAAATAAATCATTTCAAAAGATGGCACAGAGAAATCTATTAATGGCTCTTCTAGAATGGACTGAGAAGGATAAATGATCCGAAGGAACAAACGCTAGATGGGAGCTAATTTCAAGGTATTACCCTTATTTCAAATGCCTCGAGGGAAACATCAGAATCAAAACCACGAAGAGTTTGTAAGGAAGCTTCAAAATCTGAATCCTTACCAATCTTAGCCTGTATGAACAGCCACATATATTAACCAAGATGAGTTTTACAAAACATGAGAAATGCCAATGGCTTCACAAAGAGTTGATATCAGTTTAGAAACTTAATTTCATTTCATACAGGCTTACCAACCATCTTGGAGCTTCTGGGATTACAAAGAGTCCCAGAACCAATAAACTGCAGGGAACCACACCTGCATAGCAGAGAAATAGGGGCATGACCATTTCGAACCATTTTCTAGTCCGAGAAATTTGAAGGAAAATAATTCTACACTACACCTTTCCTTTCTCTCATTGATCTAAATAGCACCGATATACCTGCAAGTGCAAGATGCCTCCATGAAATGAAGATTCCCAACAGATATACGATGAATATACCAATTGTTATAGAAAGCTGTTCCACAAATAGCCTCTTGGACTCAGATTTTGAAAATCAATAACAAGCATACTTTCATAGTTCCTCATAGGACAGTTGTAAGGTTGAATTTTCAATGAAAACTGATCATGGATGAGAATATCACCATGTTGATTGTCCCAAGGCTTCCTCGCAAGTGCTTAGGAGCTATCTCAGCTATATATACAGGCACCTGAAAGGATAATGTCAATTGATGCATTATATAGCTGTTTACATCGACTTTTTTCTGTTAATTCCAGATTATTCTTTCTGATATAGATCGGCAAATTTTCCAAAGTTCAGCGTCCAAAGGAAAATAAATAAAAAATTGGTAGTTGGACAAAGACAGAAAATTATGGGAAAAGAAAATGGAAATAGTAAATATTGAAAAACTGTGTTCCAAAAATTGGGATTAGACAGTTTACTAGATATCATGGATTTGATTTACTCTCCCACAATGTCAACACAAGGATTCATATTTTGACTTGTCTGACAGGGCATTTTCAGACCGTGTTTCCAGTACTGGTTAGGAAAGTTTGGAGATATCTATCAGAAAAAATATAGCCGTAATGATCAGATTCCAATTAGGATTAGAAACTATCTCTATTATCCTTAACATTGAGATGATTATCAGAAAAATGTGTTGTTAGGTTAACAATAAATAATTTCAATTTTCCACTGTATATTGTAAATTATGACAACTATTCCCCAAATTACAGTTATTGGAAAACACTTGCCAAATAGAAAACTTAGCCTTTGTATAAATTATAATGACTTGTATCCCATCAAAGAACTTACAGTGAATGAGATAACTCCCACGCCAAACCCTGTCAATAATCTCCCGATGTACAAGAATAAAGAACTCTGCAATAAGAGAGCAACAGGAATTAGCAAAATGATTGCATAATTCCAGATGGTTTATTATCTTAACCATGCTCGAACTATGAAGAATTTCATTCAGAGAAGAACATGTTACCTTGGCAAAAGAGATGGCCACCCAACCTAGAATATTGGGAATTGA
Organism: Pinus taeda; assembly: GCA_000404065.3. Lineage (NCBI taxonomy): Eukaryota > Viridiplantae > Streptophyta > Pinopsida > Pinales > Pinaceae > Pinus > Pinus taeda. The sequence goes on from APFE031116874.1 coordinate 20,098, forward strand.
GGCTACTAGAAGAGCCTGTGAAGGTAAGTGAAATCTTCGAAAAGATTAAGCCGAATTTCAAAGCAAGGTAGCTAAAAGGCTTAAACAAATCAAACAAATCAATTGACTATAATGCAATAACAGATGTTAATTTTTGTCAAGATAAATTTATACAAAAAGCCATGGGATCACGAGAGAATACCCCTTTTCTTCCAATATAGTCTGCCATTATCCCGCTGACTAATGCTCCAATCATTGCACCAACATTGGATAGTGATCCAAACAAAGAGAACTGTGTCAAATTTTACCGTTCAGGTTGTCAAAAGCCATAGATTTGTCCCCAAATGTAACTTCAAAATCAAGACCTAGGTAATGCTTTAAGGCTAAAGAACTGTACCTGAGAAATGGTCAGGCTGAGATCACTTATAATGTCATCCTCAGTGGGTGATGAATATCCATTCTGCAACAAACTAACTACTATCAGTGTCTTTTCCTTTTCTTTAGTCAAGTTCCAATCCACTCGTGCTTGTACTTTTTCTATTTTTGAGTACATGTTTCTCGTTTAAAGTTGGCAAATAGCATAACAAGTTTCTGCTTTAAACAACAGGAACAATCCTCACTACTAGACTACTAGTGCAGTAGTGTCCCCTGTTCTTAGTTTTTGCGCTTTTATGGGAGAAGGGAGAGGGATTCCATTGATGGTACCAGGCCAACTGCCATTAATTCCACTGAGAGAAGTGAAGTTCTCTACAGCTCATGTTGGCTGGGGAATTCGAATTCATCGAATACTTAGTGTATACAACGGTGCATTGAGTGCATTGAATATGGATCTAGTTGCATCAGGAGAAGCTTCTCTTGGTGCTCTACAGCTTAGGCAGGGTGGAGGAAATTCGATTCAATCAAAAACTTTATGTATGCAACAGGGGTTGGATAGGGGCTTCCATGTTGGGAAGCTATGGGATGGTTATCAACTTAACTTTGTGCAGAGAGAAGCTGGGTGCTTTGTGGCCAAGGTAGGGCTATGGGGTGCCTATCTGTTCACAAAGTGAATCGAGTAGGGTCGGTCAACACCTCATGTTTGTCTGTAACTGTGTATGTAATGGTGTATTGAATTAGACTGGGCATTGGGTGCATTGAATAAGAACACTAGCACATAGAAGAACCTTATTACAAGTTATCATTCCCTCACCCTTTCAATCAAATGAAGCATTGATTCAGAAAATGGGCACAAACAACTCACAGTAAATCCATATTGGAGAGGACCCAGAGCCACAATCAGTGTACAAAACACAACAATAACAGCACTTTCTCTGGGAGCCTCAGGAACAATTTGACTGCTTCCACCTCTCTCAATAATACTCCTGGACGAACTACTGTACCAGCTTCCTTTATGAAGCAATGGTCTCCTCAGATCTCTCGTACCAGTCTCCAAATTTTCATTAAAACTCATATTTAGCCTAAAATATCACACCAACAAAATGCTATAGAACTGAATGATGTTTGGCTATCAATACAAGACTCAAGGAATTAGGATCTTTGTGTCCATATGCTTGTTCTTTATCTTCACCAGGGTGAATTATTCAACGTGAAGATCCATTTTGTCATAGGTGTCAAGTACCCAGCTTAGTCGGAGTGCACACGCAATCACACTTTTCAATCTTTGCCCAGTTTCTGACCACGGTGTATTAAAAAGGCAAAAAACATGTGTCTATGCAAAACATCCACGCACGTTCCATTTCAGAACAGAAAAGTGATATGTTTATTGGGGGTACGGGGATGCTAATCGTTCCACCCTGTGATTTTTGGACTCTAGTGTCATTCAACACTGATATCTTTGATAAGTTGGCGATTTTATCTATGGGGGGACTCTGCAGGCAGCTTTTTATTATTATTATTATATGATAACTGCTACAGTAAATAACAGTATAAGTGTATGCTTTGAAACCTAACGGTCAATAAGGGTGGTTCATTTCAAGGCTGGTGGATATGGTGTCAAATCCTTTTAGGTAGACGTATGATATCTTATTTATTTTATTGTAACGTTTTTAGGTTTTAAATTATTAGTTTTAATTTTAATTTTATTATTTATTATTTTTAGGGTTGAGTATATTTTAAAATCATTTTTATTGGGTTAAGAGCTTGTCTTTTTCGGATTTAAGGAAATAGATTAAAGGCCTAACATCCAAAGGCATCACTAGTAGGAGAGAAAACTTCCAATTGTCATTGGGTAATTCTAGGTGGCATGGTTTTCCTTCAATAACAGTATTGAGTCAGCTTGCATTCACGGTGTTACGAGTGAAAGCTTCCAACTACCATTGGGTAATTCCAGGTGGCATGGTTTTCCTTGAATAACAGTATTGAGTCAGCGTTCATATTTGTCTTCCCCATTGTTGGGTTATTTTACTGTAAGCTTGGCAGGACTACATCTTCATGTCCAATATATCACCCCGATCGGGGTGAGGAATTGAACAAGTGACTTCACATCAAGGAGTGCCTTAACAGAGCACCCAATCACTATCTATCCAAGATCTCGTGGACTTCCCTGCTATTGGTTTGACCACTGAATTATGATAGATTTCCCACTGTATTTAAAAAAATAAAATAGTTTGTATTTTAATGTTTGAAGAGTGTTTATATAAGGTTAAATATATTATTGGTTTTGACATGAACTTTTTATGTGTTGTGATGTTGAAATAATGTAAGGTTGGTAGATGCAAACTTTTATGTGATTAAATGTTTAAATATTTACATAATATTTATGTAAGGTTAGTATATATAGATGAGTTTTATAATATGTAATTATATAAAGTAGTAGTAGTTTAAGAAGGTGATTTTTTTATTTAATTTTGTAGGTAGATTTTTTTGGTGAATTTTCCTCGGAATTTGATTTGAGATTGGGAAAATCATAGTTTTATGTTGTTGTAAAGTGGGTTTTCCAGATCGTTGAATTCATCTATATTTAAACATGCAATCTGTATTTAAACAACAGAATATTGCAATCTCATTCAAAATTATGCTACCAAATTCCAACAAAAAAGCCAAAAAGTCACTTCATTAGACTGTGTTTTATATAGTGAAATGTTAATGCATGGAATTTTATTAGAATAACGTGCTTAACATAGAAAGACTCAATTTCAACATTAGCGTCAAGTCTTTATATGAGCAAGCGTTGCATTGATAACAACCTTAGTTGTGGTCGATGCTTCCTTTTTAATGCATAGTTTTACATGGATCATGGTTTCATAGTGAGAAATAGAGTGCTTATTGCAAAAAGACCCAAGTTTTATATCTAGTGTTTTTTTCCAAGATGATAGTATGGTTGAGTTATCGACGTGGCAAGCTCCAAATTGGCACCAATTAGGAGTATTGTTAGTACCCTCCTTTCATGCATAAAGCCACATTGGTTGTGGTCTTGCGATAAGAAATGGAGTGCTTACTATAGAGAGACTTAAATTTGATACTTGTTGTCCCCTCTTGAGGATAGTAATCCACTTGGATTACCTGAAATGGCATGCTTCAAAGCCACAACAACTCAGAGTGTTCTTAGTAGCATTTTTTCCTACGTAAAATCACTTTAGGCTATGTTTTTGTGGTGAGAAATGGAATACTTATAGTAGAAAGGCCCATGTCCAAAACTCTTTCCTCTTTAAGAAGGTAGTCCACCCAAGTCCATAGAGGGTTAAGTTCTCACAGGAATTGATTTGTAAAGGCATCTAGACTTGGCAATAAGAAATGGACTGCTCATTGTGGAAATCGCTAATTCTAATACTTTGTCACGCTCCTATATGGTAGCTGACCCAAGTCCATAGAGTGGCAAGCTTTGAGCTAACACCAATCACCTTTCATGCATGCTACTTCAATTCTTAGAGTGGCAAGTTTTGGTGCCCTCCTTTTCACGAAGAAAATCATTTGGGTTGTGGTTTAGACATAAGAAATAAAGTTCTTACTCTCGAAAGATCAAAGTTTAATTGTTAATCTCTCATATGCAAAACAACAATGTGCATAATACACAAAAAAGTAATCTCCACATTAATATTAACTATGTGTGATTTTAATGTTAGATAATCTCCACATTAATATTAACTATAAATGATTTTAATGTCTTGCATTGATGCTTAAAACTATGGTATTCTTAATATCTTACATTTATTCATAAACCCCTTTTAACTATAATTTAGCAACAAACATGATCTAATACTATTACAACAACAAAAACCAATACTTCAAATACTATTACAACAACAAAAACCAATACTTCAGCTATCTTATTTAAAATAATAATTTAAGTAAATCCAACTCCAATAAAAGGCATTTTTAATATTTTTTTTTATATATAAATTATTTAATATAATAAATGATATGTATTTTATAAAAGATATAAATTCAAAATCCAATCACACTCAATCTCTCCATGTGGGAAGTCAATCTACTTGAAGAAAAACTCGAAAACAACAACAACTATGGAGGTTTTCTCATATTTTATATTTTTATAATTAAAGAAGGATATTTCTTTTTATAATTAAAAAAGGATATCTCTTTTTATAAATAGTGGTATAATTAGATCAAATCAACTCTATTATGGTAAACGAGAGGAACCAACATACTTTGGACTTTAATGTATAGAATAATGAGTATTTCAGTAGGTCAAAATAATGTATAAATAATGAGTATCCCGATAAGGTCATGGGAATTGGCAATGTGAGCAACTTGTCAACTCGCGTGGGTGTTAGGGTAGATACAAGGACTCGTAGGTGTAATTAAACCCTTATATCATTCACAAGTTGAACAGTAATTGAAGGTATGGTGTACATTACGACCATGTGTCCAAATCGTTTAGATTAAAAATAATTTAAAGTTTGAGAATGTAAACTTTTGTAATTTATAGCAATTTTGCAAGATAGTTTTTTTTTGGAATGATTATTATTTTTTTCATTTAGATTCAATTTTTAAAAGTCACTTATTGAATTTTATTGTAATGATTTCGAGTTTTATTGTTAAGTTCATTGTTTTGACATTTATTTGATGATAAGAACATAAGCATAGTAAAGAAAAAGAAAACATAAAAACAAGTTTTTTTTAATGTATTTCCAATGTATTTTATTACAAGTTTATCAAAAGTCTGAGTGTTTACATTTAAAATTTGAATGATTTTTTAAGAAAATAAGTAAATAAAAAATAGTTTTCTTCTTTTCCCTCAAAAAAATATTACCCTTATCATACATGTTGCTGGCCCTATATAACTTATTCAATTTTTTATTGACTTGCTATTAATTTTTCTTTGACTAAAAAAAATTAAAATCTATCCAAAGTTTAACATTATGAAATTAAACTTACTATTTTTAAATAAAAAATTTCTATTTATCTCAAATATGATTGGTTGAAATGTCTCCCCTTTTATTGTATAATGATGGCAAGAATTGACTTTTGTGTTGTGTACTCTATTAGTAATTACTATGTACTATATCACTAATTACTATGTACAATAAATATAAATAATTTAAAAATTAGCATTATATATTAATTACTATGTATCATAAACACAAATGGTTTTAATTAAATTCAAATTTCATTTTACTTATTGTGTAAAATATTGAATAGACAATATTTAATAGGTTTATTTTTATTTACAAAAAAATAATTAAAAAAAATAATTTGAAAAAAATATGTAAAAATAACATGTGTACAATTTGTACAGCTCTCATTATATCAATCTATACTCTAATGACATGACATGTGTACTCTAACATGAGCATTATATAAAAAATTGCAATCATTCAAAATTAAATAAATAATTATTAATTTGTTATAATATCTTCAATGTCAATTATATATATAACTCATTTTACAATTTTATAACACATCATGACATTAAAATATTTTATTAAACTAAGTGACAAGGAACGCTAGCTATGCGGCCTTGTTTTTGATATCATCACCTTGAATCTTATTAGTTCTTTTAAAATTGATTTTGATAGTACAATTTTTGTTTCAAACCCATTTTTTAGTTCAAAAGTTTCCAAATAAGATATCTAAAAAATTTAATGGAAGACAAATCAGTACTAGGTAATAGTTGGGTATGAAATGACATTATCATTTGGAAATATTAGAAGAGTCAACAATTAGATAAGAAAATGACAATGTCATTTAAAAGTATAAGAAGATACTATAACTCCAAGATAGTTGAATGCATGTTACATTATTTAAGTAAAAAAAGTTTATTTAGTTAATAATAACTCAATCTTAGTAATATTGAAGAAAACAAAATTTACTTCTCAAAACTTCATTAAATTTTACAAAAAATATATTTTTGAAAATTATTATATTATATAATATATATATTCTTTTCTCAATTTAAAATAACTGTTAAAATTTGCAAAATCCCAAAAATATGTTATATTTCTTCAAAATTATACATTACCTTTGAAATAATTAATATATATATATATATATATATATATTCTTTTCTCAATTTAAATAACTGTTAAAATTTGCAAAATCCACAAATATGTTATATTTCTTCAAAATTATACATTAGCTTAGAAATACTATACACTTCAAATGTTTTTCCTAATCATCCTAAGTTCAATGTTGGGCATTACGCTTGGTTATATCCACTTCCCTAGGTTATATCCACTTCCCTAAGCAATGGTTTTTTATCTAAATTATGTCAATGACGTATTTAGAGATTCAAAAAAGGATAAAAATAAACATAACCATATTGAAGACAAGTTCAACTTACATATGGAATCCTCCTAATTAGAATTAAGTCAAATATATCCCAAATATAAATCTAGGCTAACGTGCTAAAACAATAGATTATCAATTTAGGGTGATTAAAAAACAACAAATTTTCAAAGAAAAGACACTCATAAATTTGTTCCTCGTGAAAGAAAAACAAAATTATATTTTGTATATTCTAAATGCATTCTTGTAAATGCACCTCCTGACAATTGGGCTAAAGAGAAATAAACTTAGAAATTACAATGATAGAAACGAAGTAAAATCTGATAATAATCACTTAATTTCTCATTTTTGCCTTTCTTTTTTTACACAGTTTGCCATCCCTCTGAATTTCGTCATGTAAGAACCATTGTTAGTTTTCTTTCTGTTTCGTTTGGAGGGAGTTATTTGTTGGAGTTTGAGATCTCAAAAACATTTTCTCTTTTTGTGTACCACTTCCCATTTTCTATATGTACTTCATCATTTAACAACATTAAAAAATAGCATGATATAATTTTTATTCTTATTCTATAATGAGGAAATTCTTATGGTTTTATGGGACACATTGTTCCTTGCATGGTATTAACTAGTTGCATTAATTTGTTATAATTCTTAGAAAAAACATAAACATTACAAATCATTCTTTAGAGATAATATCATAAGCTTTATCAAATTATATCTAATTTCACCATTGTAACAAGTCCAAGCATATAAGATATTATGAAACTTCATTATCATTAATTGTGATATTAAAAAAAGTCCAACCATAAGAAACAACATAAAAATTCACCTCACAAAGTTTTTACATTGTTATAGTTTTTGGAGATCTTAGTTCCAAGCATTAAATTTTTTATGTTTTAAGAAAAATAGATCATTAGTATAGAAGGGATAAGGTATCACTTGTTTTAGGTCCAATAAAACTTCACCTTGTAAATTTATTAAATTAGTAGCATCTTTTTTCCAAGTTGTTCACCCTAGTGTATTAGTAAATTTTAGTTCTTAACTTGGCTATTGACAACCAATTTAATTTTTGATGGCGAAGCCGAGACGGTTGCGTGGCAAGACTTACATGGCAGTTGGCTCATCCTTGGTCCTTCCCATGCTGGCATACACCGAGGTTTGGTGAGGGTCTATGGCGCCTTCAATGTGCATCCAGCCCGAGGTTGGTCTCATTTTGTGTGAGCACGACGTCTGTGGTATGGCTCGACCTGGGCTCATTTGCATTGTTGTTCGTTTGAGTTATGCTTCTGTTCCTCTATGACTCGTTTGGTTCGGCTCTGGAAGAAGATGGGTCTCTGTTGCCCGCTATCCTCTTGGTTCTTCTCTGGTTCCGGTCCTCTATCGTTTGCTAGTTATATGAATGTTTTTCATTGGACCTGGTGGTTGTTGTACACATGGTTTTTCGTGGACGTCTCAGGTTTGATTTTTCATTATGGGTATGCCTTATTTCGAATGTCTATGAACGATTCTTTTACAACTTGTAGGTGATGTTTTCTAACTGGGCTTTGGTCGCATTTCATAGGCCCTCCACCTATTACTCTCGTCGATGGCTTGGCTGCTTATTTGATAGGTAAAAACCATGTTTTGATTCCACTATTTCACCTTCCTATAGTTTTTATTAACGACCTTACTCCTGGTGAGCAGGTTGTGGTATCATGGCACTTCGGTCGTTGGTTGCGCTCAGGTTGGGGTTTTAACTCGTGGCTCAGTTGTGAAGTCTGGCCTCCCCTTCAGGTATTCGTCGTGGGTCAAGTTCCTTATTTTTTCTCTGGTGTTGTTGTGTGCTATATAGCTATGCTTCCTCTCTGACAATCTTCTTGTCACTGTGCAGGTATCCCTCTCCTCTTTGTTGTGGCTACAAGGGGCTGGCTCTCAGGATGAAACATCATGGTCTCGTCCTTGAAGATTTGGGTCTGATGTGCTTAAATCGGGTAGGGTCCTTCCTTGACTGCGCTCTACGGTTGCATTTTGTTTCGGGCTATAGCTTTTTAATCCTTGGGGTTTCAGTTTGTTGGTCTATTGATACTTGGTTGCCTCCTGTGCAATAAGCCCATCCTGTCGATTTTGTTTTTTGTTCGGGGAAGTTTTAGCCTTCTAATGTTGGTTGTTGTTTCTGTTGTTTCGTCTGTGTACTGCTTTGGTCTATCTGGGTTGTGGAAACCCTCCTCGACCTATCTCGTTTGTATGAAGGATTGTTGGTTATTTTTTTTTAGGGCTCCGTGTCTTGAGGTCTGTGTGGAATCTAGAAGTTTTGTCCTGTAATTCTGTGGACCTGATGAATATATATATATATATAATATATATATAATATATATATATATTTCTAATTTAAATCAAATAGTATGTATTTGGTAATGTACCTGGATGGTTTGGCTCTGTCGTATTTGATCCTTTTAGTCTCGGTGCGCAGTTTGAATGTTAATCACACAATTTGTTGTTTAATTGCTATACACAGTAATTTATACTTGTTGCTTCTGAAACAGTGAATACTTGTAAGCTTTCTTTAAATTCAAAAAAAAAATGTTTGGAGTTATGCTTTCTTTCCTTTTTTTTCATCTAGATGGCAGCAACCCCAATTTTGATTCTGGGTTGCCTATTTATGCTTGCTGGTAGCCTCATACTGTTGAGGAACCACCCTCAGTTACATTATAGTTATTTTCCAGTTTCATTCAGTTTCATTTCTATCTTATTTTAAACAAATCCTATTCTAACTACTGTTCAGTTTATAAATAAAAACATTGGCTGTAGTAGCCTTCATTTAAAAATAAAAATAAAACTAACTGAAAGTGAACTTAATCAAAACAGCTTGTCCAGCTGTCGCCTCCCTAGTTAGATGCTCCTACATCGATTTTATCTTTCATGAGCTTTCATTTTGTTATTTCTTTGTGCTTGTGTAGGTTGTTTGGAAAAATACTAGGAGGGGGGGTGAATCCGTATTTTAAACTCAAACTTCCAATTTTTATATTCTGAGAAATATATGCTACTGTTATTAAGGCAACCTGCATATGTACATTAGTTTAGAGAAGGAAACCTGCGTATATCTAGTTTACTGATTTTTTATGTATTTCATCAGTTGATTATTCTTTAATCAATGTATTAGTAGATTGATTACTTTTCAATATGCAATAAAGAACATAAAGAAATCATACCAAACACACATAGAACACCAAGCTTTTTTAGGTGGAAACCCAATGTGGGAGAAAACCACCGTTGTTGTTGTCTCTTTCTTCTTTCTTAAGATATAAAGAAAAAGTATTACATTTGTACTGATGCAATCTCTTGTCAGTACGTAGGCACCCACCTGTAGAAAGCTACAATCTTCTCTCATTCTCCAGCACCCACTAGAAGGGAGCTCCAACCCCCTTATATTGTTTATCATCTCCTACCGGAAGGGAGCTCCTACCCCCTTTCTTAAGGTTGCAACCCTCAGCTCCTTGTGGACCACTTTTTAGAATATTTCAGATTGGATCCACCTGTCAAACAATCATCACACAACTTGTAGGCCATCTTTGATCAAATTTTCAAACTAGACCCATATCATGTAGGAATTTACAAGGTAAGTTCCTTAGATAGAACACCAAGGGACACCGCTCACAAACAGATCACAGATCAGTACACCAGTATTCTTAACGTGGTTAAAACCCTCAAAGAGGGAAACAATCCACATCCTAATCCAACGCAGCCACTTCAGGTAATTTATTAATGTAAAAGAAGGAAAAATTATATAATCTTATCTCATGAACAGTCACTTTACAAATGACCCTCCATGCTCTTTAAATAGAGAACATGGACCAATCGTGTGTTAAGCCACGGATCAAGTGTCAGAAATACCGAGGAGAAAATGAATCGTCGGATCACTTCATGTCTAGAACATGTCATGACTATCGGATTGTAAGTTACAAAAGTACATAGTAAAGAAACACAATTTACCTAACTCTACACTAGACCAAGTTATACTTAACTATTTCCTATATGTTGAAATATTTTAACATCCCCCCTTAAGAACAACTTGGGATAGGATTGAAGGATGTACAAATATGACACAATAGGAGAAGGAAGGAGGCATTAGAGCCTATCCCCCCTTAGTGACAACTTCTTGAACTCCAACCATAAATCGAAGTTTAGTAAACTTCGCCTTTGTGAGAGCCTTAGTAAAGATGTCTGCAACTTGATAATTAGTTGAACAATATTGCACTTCAAGAACATCGTCATGAATGAGATTTTTGATGAAGTGCATGTGTAGTTCAATGTGTTTGTTGCGCTGATGTTGGAATGGATCTTTGCATCGTTGAATGGCACTTTGATTATCACACCAAAGTGTAGTCGGATGTTGTTGCTGAAAGCCAAACTCTGGCAGGATTTGACGAAGCCACGGGGATTTCTTACTAGCTTCTACAGCACCACGATACTCTACTTCTGCTGAAGAAAGAGAAATGGCACTTTGTTTCTTGCAATCCCATGTAATAGGTCCAAAACCAAAAGTGGAGACATAACTTGCAGTAGACTTCCAATCATCAGGGTCACCAGCCCAATCAGAATCAGTGAAACCAGCCAATAGAGGAGATGCTTCTGCACTGTAATGAATCGCAAACTGAACTATACCTCGAACATAACAAATTATTCTTTTAGCTGCTTTCCAATGACTTTCATGTGGGTTTTGCATAAACCGAGCAATAAGTCCAACAACAAAGGAAAGGTCAGGACGGGTATGGATTAGATACAAAAGTTTTCATACAAGCTGATGGTATAAGGTAGCATCAACTTCAGGGGAAGTACAAGTGATTGAAAGTTTGGCTCTAGACTGAAAGGGAGAATGGGCTGGCTTACAATCTTCCATGTGAAAGTTGCATAGAAGATCACAGGCATAATTGGACTAGGAAAGGGAAATACCTTCTTTGGATTGCAAGAATTGAAGACCAAGAAAATAATGCAAGTGTCCTAAGTCCGTCATTTCAAACTTCTTTTTAAAGTTGGACTTCACATGGTTTATAAGGTTGGGATCACTACCAATAAGGATAAGATCATCAACATAAAGAACAAGAATGATAAGAGACTTACCCACTTTCTTGGTGTAGACAGTATTGTCAAAATCACACCTAGAAAAGCCAGTATCTAAAAGAAAGCTATCCATTTTGGCATACTAAGCCCAAGGGGCTTGCTTGAGACCATAAAGGGATTTCTTAAGCCAACATACAAGGCTAGAGTTGGTTTGTATAAAGCCATGAGTTTGTTCCATATAGATTTCTTCATGAAAGTCCTCGTGCAAGAAGGCAGATTTAACATCCATTTGATGGACTTCCCATTTGAAAGAGGCAGCAAGGGAAGAACAAGGAAGATAGAGTTCATTTTGGCGACATGGGAGAAGGTTTTAGTATAGTCAATGCCTTCAATTTGTGAAAAACCCTTATAAACAAGATGAGCTTTATGTTTATCAACTTTTCCATCTAGTCCAAACTTGGTTCTATAAACCCATTTGCATCTAACAAATTTTCATCCCTTTGGAAGAGGAACAAGGTCCCATGTATCATTTGTTAATAGTGAATGATATTCTTCATTCATAGTTGTGTCCCAATCTGGATGGCCTAAAGCTTCTACAAGGGTGTCAAGATCATAATTCATTGAATCTTGAGCCAGTAAAGAAGAGGCTCTATCAAACTGAGAACGTGTGTGACACTAATTTGTAGGATCACCTGCAAGAGCACCTGCTACATTCCGAGTAGCACAAACCCATTTTGGACACTGAGGAGCTGAAGGAGGATCCCAAGAAGGTGGGGGAGGATTGTCATCCTCATTGTCATCATTTGAAGAAATATTTTCAAAAGTAGAAGGGATAGAGAGAGGTGGCACATCCGCCAAACTGGGGTCATAGGTCGATATATTTTCAACAAACGTTACATCTCTTCTAATGATAACATTTTTGGATTTAGGTGGAAGAATTCTATATCCTTTGACATCTTCAGAATATACAACAAAAATACATTTTTCACTCTTAGCATCTAAGGCTTTATGTTTCTCATCTGCAATATGGGCCCATGCTTCACTTCCAAAAACACGAAAGTGACTTACATCTGGTTTAATTGAGCTCCATGTTTCCTCTGGAGTGATATTCTTTAAAACCTTAATAGGAGTGCGATTTACTATGTATTTTTCACTGTCAATTGCTTCTACCCAAAAATTAAGACTAAGTCCTTTAGATTGAAGCATACAATTAGCCATTTTCTTTATGGTGTGATTCTTCTTTTCAGCTACACCATTTTGCTGTGGAGTATATGGAACAATATGTTGTAATTGAATTCCATGCTTAGTGAAAAAGTTGATGAATATGTTGTTAATATATTCTCTGCCATTATCAGATCTTAGCTTAAGAATTTGATGTCCAGATTGTTTCTCAACAAAGGCTTTAAAGGCCAAGAACATGTTAAAGACTTCACTCTTGAATTTTAAGAAGTATACCCAAGTGCGTCTGGAGAAATCATCAATGAAAGTTAAGAAATACTTGTAGCCAGAGAATGAAACAACTAGAAGTGGACCACATTAATCACTATGAATAAGTTGTAAAGGGGCTGAGGTGTGCCAAGAGGCACGTTTTTCAAAAATATCTCGATGATGTTTTCCGAGTACACATCTAGAACAAACACCATCTCTACAAGATACCATAGGAAGACCTGTCACCATATTTTCTTTACATAGATTTTGAAGGGAGCGATAATTTAAGTGACCAAATCGCTCATGCCAAAGTTTGCTCACTTCATTATATGAGCAACAAATACCGAGGGAAGAGTTGATGACCCAAAGTTGTTAAACTTATACAACCTTGTAGAATCATCAGCAATGGCAGTAGCTAAAATATGTTTAGGATCTCTTAGGTCCTTAATTACAACATCGTGAGGTGAAAATTCGACGGTTTTACCTTCACTTGAATGAGTTATCTGATATACAGATAGAAGGTTGCAAGATAAGGTTGGAACACATAATACATCATTAAACTGACCATTGTCTAGAAGAACAGTTCCAGTCCTTGCAACACTAAGAGATCTATCATCACCAACATATATATTTTTGGTGTTACAATCATTTAAAGAAGAAAACATGGCTTTGTTTTTGGCCATGTGATAAGAAGCTCCGGAATCAATGAGCCACTCATGAGAATGAGAAGAAGAAGATACATTTAATGCATAACCAGACTGAGATGCTTGACAACCACATGTAGAAAGTGTTATTCTTGAAGATGAAGTTGAAGTTGAAGAGTGCTCTAAATGAATGTTATGCTTCTTCATTGTTGCTTCTAAGGCTTCCATCTTCTTAAAGCATTTGGATTCTAAGTGGCCATCTCAATTAAAAAAGTTGCAATGTCTATAAGTCTTCTTCCCTTTGTTTTTATTTGTGTTATCATTTTGTCGAATTGATTTTTCATTTTGACACTGAAATTACTTAAGATCTGTTAGGTCCCTGTTGGAGAGGTAAATCCCCTCTATGGATAGAGGCGATCCCTACTAGCCCAGAACGGGTCTAGCAACAATAAAAAAATGCTACCACGCAAGTCCCTAATTGCAAATAAAAGGTAGGTGATGAAGACATACTTGGATTCCAACGCTGTTGTTCGTAGAAGAGATGTCGCCCTTGCTCCTTTGCTTTGGCCGGTCACAGTCCTCCACTATCCTTGTGAATGGACACCTGCACACAAAGAGAACAACACAAACACAAGCGTGAAATCTAATATATGCAATTATACATCAGTCAGGAAGGAAATAATTCAACATTAATCATTACAACAATGAGAATGGAACCATAATGATCATCTATTATTAATAATCAAAAAAGGAGAATACAACCAACGTCCTGACATCAAGTCCTCCTTTGGCTGGGTGCTTAGCTACACAGGTCTTGCAAAGCTTGAAGGGATGAGGGACAAGCCTCTCTCTCTTTGGTTACAAGGTCTCCTTACTTAGATTAAGCCTTCTGGACACAAAGAAGGCTCTTGAAACTCTAATCTCTTGATATCTTCCTTTCAGCACGAGTAT
>APFE031116876.1:704-26817 GCA_000404065.3 Pinus taeda
TCATTTCTTAGACTTACCTTTAGCTACTTCTTAATCGTGTCTTACACAGTACTATGTGTTAGAGGCAGAGAGTTAAGAAGAGATAAACATTATCATTGGTATTTTAAGTGATTTTCTTACTTTTTATTTGCAGCAGCATGAATGGTGTCTAATACCATTAGAAAGTGGTTCTTTGCTTTCAGTTCATTTTAATTCATTTATTTCCTTCAAGTTTTCCTTTCTAGCAAGTAGTTAGAAACCACTAATCACACTCCCTCACTCATCTAGAATTCACTCCACACACACCATCACTCATTTGTTTATAAATACATCACTCCATCTTAGGAAGATAAATTAATCACAAACAACACCCCCCAAAACGACAAAAATATTTAAGTGGTTGCTTAAGTACATATAGTACACCTTCACTTCATCAGCTTACGAGCCCCGGGTTGACAATTAATGATATCAATTTAGGAATACTAAATTGACCAAACAATGAGTTCTGAAAGCAGTCTTGGGTATGTCGACTTCCTTCATGCGGATCTGGTGGTAACCTGAGCGAAGATCCAACTTCGTGAAAAATTGAGCCCCGTTGAGTTCATCCAGCAGATCATCAACCACCGGAATGGGAAATTTATCTTTTACTGTCAGCTTATTGAGGGCCCTGAAGTTAGGACACATCCGCCACTCCCCGTCTTTTTTGAGCACTATAACCACTGGGGATGAATAAGGACTGATGCTGGGACAAATGACCTCTGCTTCCAAAAGTTCCTTGATGATTTTTTCTATTTCGTTCTTTTGGGTGAACGGATATCTGTATGGGCGCACATTGGGGGGTTGGGCCCCTGGAACCAAGGTGATGCTATGATCATGTTCCCCTCACGAGGGTGGAAGCCCATGAAGCTTGTCAAAGATCGGCAGATGGTTGTTTAAAATCTTTTGCATCTCAGGATGAAGTGGTGGCTGCTTGGTTTCAACTCCCTGGATGGCATTAAATTGAGCTACCACTCCATGATTTCCCTTTTTTAACAAATTTTCCATCCTATGAAGTGGCGGCTGCTTGGTTTCGACTCCCTGGATGGCATTAAATTGAGCTACCACTCCATGATTCGTTCTGCTTAAAACTCATATACAACTCCTGGAAATCCATTGTGATTGGCCCAAGAGTGCGAAGCCAGTCAGCGCCGAGGACAATGTCACAAACCCCCATGTTTATGGCAATCATGTGGGTTTTCAACTGATAATCCCCCATTTGAAGTTTGACATTTTCACAACGACCTTCACATTTCATTGTGCCTCCATCTGCAATTTTAACTTGGAAGTTAGAAATTGCTCGTACAAAGCAATGCACTGTTTCTGCGACTTTTTGATGGATGAAATTATGTGTACTTCCACTATCAATCAAAACTACTACTGGGCGATGTTTAATAAACCCTCTGATTTTGAGCGTTTGAGGGGAAGAAATCGCTGCCAAGGCATGCAACGAAATAACTAGTTCGTCAGAGACATCGTCCTGTTGGTTATCGTCCTCTAGCGGCTCATGTTCCCCAAGTGGAGGATCTTCCTCTGTTGAGTTGTAGTCAGTGGCATCTATTTGAAAGAATTTGGGCTCCTTACATTTATGACCTGGGGAGTATTTTTCATCACAGTAGTAACATAGTCCTTGCTTCCTTCTTTCGGCCATTTCCGCAGGGGACACCTTTTGGACCTTAAGTGTTTGAGTCATGTGCTGCGCCTGTGGGAGGCGACCTTTAGCGGGGAAATTTGGGTGACTGTATTGGGCTGCTAATGCATGTTCTGCCTTACGAGCTACCTGGCAAGCCTGCGTCCACGTGGGAGGGTGGTGAAGTAGCGCTTGAGCTCTAATGGCTTCTTTAAGACCGCTGATAAAACATTCCGTGTAGAACTCATCTGTGAGACCCTTAGTGCGGAAAGCTAAGCTTTCAAAAGCATTAATATATTCCTCTACTGTACCAGTCTATCTGAGCTTAGTGAGATGTCCCAAATAAGAGTCTTCTTGTTCAAAGCGATATCGAAGAGCTTTGGTAAATTGGGTCCAAGTCCTAAAATATCCATTGGAACGCTGATGCCATTCCCACCATTGCCACTGTTCATTGTCGAAGTACATGCTCCCCAACATAAGCTTAGTCGCATCATCTAGGATTCGATTCAGTTTGAAATACTGGTCCATTTGTGCTAGCCATGCTGCTGGGTGAGAACCGTCAAATTTATGCATATCCAACTTAGGAGGTCGTTGACTGGGTGGTGGATGGGTGTGCCAGACATGAGGAGAGTGGCTAGATTCACCGTAATTGCATTCATTGCCATTATACCCCTCCTCGTGGGCTTGCTCCTTGCCCTTTGACATAAAATCCTGTATCTGGAGACTTAGTCCGCGAAGCTGATTTTGCATTCCCTCCAGATCTAGTCCGCGAAGTTGAGTTTGGATTTCCTTCACATTTTCTTCAAGTTTGTCCATCCTTTCATTGGCCATCGCTTGAGCTCTAGTTGCTACCATACACCGACCTGATGAAAAATTGGGACCGCCAAACAAATTTCACAATTAATTGAATGGTACCACCATTCTCAGCTCGTCGTCCTGATTTTAATGGGCTAGATCACCAATAAGCGCCCCGGAAGATCTCAGACTCTTTTTTTTTTTTTTTTTTTGAAACTCCGAATGGAGTTTTACTCGTTCTTGATCAATACTGCAGTCGCCAAATTCTCAAAATGTCAATGTGGCCAAAAGTCCTGCGACAATTATACCCTGGTATAGGAACCCTTCACAACGACTCTGGTTTGGTGGATCTGAGAGATCTGAATGGTGGATCGGGTAGTGCTGGACATCTGAACTGACTGCTTCTGTAGATCTCATGACTCTAATAGATCGGAATGGCTGATTGGGACCGATGTCTGCTGCTGTTGCACTCCTTTTCTCAAGCGGATTTGGAAGAGATGATGATTGAAAAAATGGAACTAGGGTCTTGAGGAGTGTCAGGTGCTACAGATCGCAATTTACATAAGGGTCTGGCAGTAGTACTCGACCCAATGTTTCAGGGCTCTAACTAAGGAGGGTCGACCGTACCCTTAGCCGTACCACCCGACTACCCTATCGTACGGGCAAGTAATCTCTCCGAGTGCTGTTCTCAGTGTACTGTAGCCGCCAGACGATCGACGGTTTATCTATGGCGAGGTTTTCAGGGAGCCTATGGGGCTTCCGATATACCCAGAGGGTACGTGGAAGACAGTCTGTGTGCGGTTCTGTCTAATGCGCTACTACTCGAAGGGGTACCCACAGGGGTTACAAGGGAGCCCAACAAACGTGACCACCTCTTGTATTTCCTGCGTGCATGCCTCCCCAAATCCGCCGATTTATGCGCTTAACGACAGATCCCGTGGTTTAAAGACGCTAGAACACGTCTCGAGCCAAAAAAAAAATTGCTACTAAATGGAGATCCCACCGGCCCTGGAAAGAGCTCTGATACCACTTGTTATGCTTCTTAACCTGCAAAAGATACCCAAACACAGAATATGCAAAGAAAAGAGACCGAGAACACAGAATGGCAATGACTTTATTATTCAAAGAGTAATGTTCACTTGCCTCTTCGAGGGGGCAACCTCCAATAGAGTAGAGCTCGATTACAAAAATAAGACACGATGCTCCTCGCAGGGAATTACTATCCTTTATATATGAATCCTACGAGTAATACCACGGGTCAATACCGCTTATTACTAATACCATCTATCTAATACTACGACCCATTTGCAACTAACTGTGGTTCCTTTATTAATTGCGGATTAACCACTTACAATTATTAATATGGGCTTTATTGACTCTTAACTATGACGTGGTCCCATTACATAGATAAGGGGGTTAGGGTGGGACCCTAACAGCAAAAATAACAAGGTGAGAAAAAACAACAGGTGCATTCTTCAATCTAAAGGGCATAACATTATAAGCATAGGACCCCCATTTAGTAGTGAACGTGGTCTTCTTCTTATCCTCTTATGCAATGTGGACTTGGTGATACCCCGAGAAACCATCAGTAAAAGAGTTAGTCTCATTTCTCCCAACATTATCCAAAACTTCATCGCTAAAGGGAGTTGGAAATGAGTCATGCACAATAGCATTATTGAGGGTGCGGTAATCAGCACACACACAAGTTTCCTCATAATCCTTATTCTCCTGGATGAAAATGGGACTTATCCATTCAGATTCATCAACCAGAAATATAAGACCAACAACTAGCAATTTATAAATTTCCTTCTTTAGTTTCTCCTTGACTTGCAGATTTAATCTATATGGCCGATGTTTAATTGGCTTTGCATCTTGATTGAATGTTATTTTCATTTCTCCCAAATCTCCTTTAATTCCCCTTAGCTCTAAAATGGAACAGGGAAATAAATCCTCGTATTATTTGAGTAGATAAAAAAATTTCCGAGTGGTTTGATCATCTCAATAGTCCCCAATAGAAGCAAGCTTCAGTTTCTCTTTTATCTTGATATTCATCTTCTTCAACTTAAGAGGCTAAAGATTCAAAGCATCATTTATATGATCCTCTTTTATTTTATGTTCCCATTCAAACTCTTTAAAGGACAAATATATTAGTTCATCTAGATCATCATCCAAGTCTTTATTAAATTTACTGCAAACAGCAACTTCATGGAACCCCGATTCATATTGGTGTGAAAAATATCCATACCTGCTACATTCTGCCAAAGTGTCCCCATCTAAAAATAATACTCCTCTGATAGCTTGAAGGGCTTGCACTATCCTTTCATTAACATTAGAAAAATAAAAGTCTCAATAGAACTGGGCATACAACACATCCCAATCTATTGTTTGACATTTCAACTGCTCTTGCAAATACCAAGCTTATGGAATGTTTCCAGCCAAGGAATGCATAAATAGATGTGACCACATTTCAACTACTAGGCTATCAACCTCCCATATAGAACAACAATGATCAATGTTACCTTGCAGACAAGTACGACTATCATAAGTGGGGATTTTACATAAAATATCATTCGGAGGAAGAAACTGATAAAGTAGGACTACCTTAATTGTTCTCCAACCTTGAAGTTGATCCCGATGGGTTGCCCACCATCTTGTGGGGGTTTCTTGCAAAGAAATACTCATGAGAGGAACCTTTTGACTTTATTCTATGCAAGAATCAACTTCCTTAACAAAATTTACAACAGAATTAGTACCATTGAAGAAGGGAAACTCGCGTACTTCAGTACCAATCTAGTAGACACATCGGACAATGGCACAATGCAGAGAGTGAATTTCATGAGCTCCTTGTTGCAATCTTAGATCACAACATTAAAGCAAAATTTTGTACTTGAATACTCTGCCAACTGATAGATCTAGCTGTCGTGGGGTTAATATAATCCTCTCACCTCCCAGTGGTCGACTGATATAATTGGTCCAGTAAATTAGGTGACTCAATATCGTCGACCAATTTAGTAATTATTGGGCCCTAATAAGGATTAAGAGGCTCTATGAACCGCATGTAATCTACTTTAAAAGTCATAGTTTCCTACTTCAAATCAATGGATGCATAGTTTTCAAAAGCTCAGTTGATGCCCAATAAAGCTGGATATGAATCTTTATCCCCAATAATATCGATAGCTTCAAAATATGCATATGTTTTGACACCAGCAATATCAACTTCAACATCCTCTATTCTGCCAATAGGAAGAATACAATATTGATTTGTCATTCGCAACTGAATAGGGGAAAATACCAACTTCGACTTTTTGAGAGGTTCATAGGTTTTTCTTGGAAAAATATTGACACTCGAGCCCCAGTCCAGCATGGAGTCCTTAATATGAAAACCTAAGATCTGAGTGTCTACTAGAAACTCTATTCCAGTTCGCTTCTTGTTCCTCCGTACTCGTCTGGAAAGTTGCTCAGGTGAATTCACAGAAATTTGTTCTTCAAAAAACACACAATCCTTGACAATAGCCTTTAACCTTTTCCACAACTGACCAGCAAGTTGTTCATCATTCATAATTTGTTGAAATAGCTTAAACCAATCCATTATTGGTTGGAAAGGTTCTTCAAAATGTTTCTCATTACAGACCTTTACTTGCTCTTGTTGTTCACTGCGAGATCCTTGCAAAGAAATCAACTGATGGAAAAATTCAGCTATGTTCCTATAGTATTCCTTTTGTTTATTTGGACATAAGACTTATTTGGAGATGTAGGTCTTATGACAGTTGGCTGATCAGGAGTTCCAACATCAATTCTAGTCTTCTTTCCTCCTCTTGTAACAAAATTAATATTAGGCTACGCTATAGGACTAGGATCCTGAGGCTCCACACAAACCAAATTAGCTCCTTTAGCCCGGTTGTGCTCCTCCCATCAAGCAATAAGTTCAGGACAATATTCAGTTGTATGGATATTCACTTGGTATTATGAACACCAAGGTATTCGTGGAATGGGGAATTATCTTGCAACATGACCTTCTTGATCACAATTATAACACCTAATCGAGCCTCTCCCGCCTGTTCTTCCTCACCTGGGAGCTGCCCCTCCTTATCTAAGGATTCACATTGATTTGGAAGGTTGAACGGTCAAGGTGAACAACTAAAGAATCCAACGACATAGATTGATCCGTATGATGGTTGGGATATCCATAAAACTCACAAAACAAACTATGGGGAGCATTGGAATACTTCTGCAAAACAGGACATAGGCGAGGTGAATGAACAAAACTTCGATAGATCTCACACGATTTGGAAATTACTAGAATTGTGTATGTAGGTTTTAACCCCATATAGAAATTACCTGCATATGAATTCTAAAACACAGAAAATAAACCATGCGAGAGCATAACACATAAAACACATATACACAGATATTTTCCCCTAGATCCCAAAATTGGGACTACCAGCTTGATTTTTCATTATGTTCCTTTCAATGTTACAATACATATTTATACATGCCGAAGCATCCAATACCATGGACCGAAAACCATCGCGTCCAAAACCATGGACCGAAAACCATAGCATCCAAAACCATGTGTGAAAAATCATGCACAAAACCATAGGTAGGTCTGCCAAACCTAATATAGGGTCCAAAAACAAAATTTCCTGGGGCGTTGTCCCTAACCCCATAGAGTGGGGTTACCTGCACCCCTTAAAGCCCCTATGACCCCCTCGGGCTACGCAATCAACACAACGAAGGGGGGGCACTGGCCCCCTTCTAACCCCCCGGTTAACTACATGGGCTAGTCATGGAAAGAATATAACACAACCCAACATTCTCCCACTTGTTGTTTTATTTCCACAAGGGGCCACAAGAGAGCTTAGTCATTTATCTAGCCCTGTAATGCCCATTGTTTCTCTACACCAAGAGAACTTCTCAGAGCTCACATATTTTGTCAATGCATCTGCAATATTTTTCAAAGTGTCCACCTTTACTAGCAACACCTTTTTTTCTTCTATCATATCCCTCACAAAGTGATACTGAACATCAATGTGCTTTGTTTTAAAATTATATGCAGGATTCTTTGCCAAGAAAATTGCACTTTGGCTGTCACAGTCTATCCTTATAGCTCCCTTTACTAACCCTATACTTGAACAGAATCTCTGCAACCAAACTTCTTCCTTCCTTGCATGAGTGGCTACCATGTATTCTGCCTCTGTAATTGATAGTGCCACTACAAATTATTTCTTACTCATCCAACTAAATGCACCTCCAAATAGGTTAAAAACATACCCACTTATAGATCTTCTTTGATCCAAATCTCCAGCCCAGTTTGCATCAACAAAGCCATGAATATCCAACACTCTGTCCAATCTTGGTCTTCCTTGGTAGCAAAAACCATAATCACTAGTGCCACGCAAATACCTGAAACCTCACTTCATTGTTGTTCAGTGCTCCTTCCCTGGTTTTGACATAAACCTGCTCAATACTCCCACTGCATGTGCAATGTCTGGTCTAGTACATACCATTGCATACATCAGGCTACTGACTACACTTGCATATGGAAGATGGGACATGTCCTCTTCCTCTTCTTGTGTCTTGGGACACTGTTCAACAGATAACTTCACACCTATAGTTATAGGAACCTTCACCAGTTTACTATCCTACATATTAAGCCTCTACAATATTATGTTGACATACTTCCTCTGGTTTAACCAGAGCTTCCTCTTTGCCCGATATCTTTTAATTTCCATTCCCAAAATATAGTTTGCAGCACCAAGATATTTCATGTCAAATTTGGAGAACAATTGGGTCTTCAAATCTTGGAAAATTTCTTTGTCATATCCAACCAGCAACATATCATCCACATACAAGACCAGATAAATAAGACAATCACCAATTAATTTAAAATACACATAGCGATCTTCTTTGCTTCTGGTGAAACCAATTCCCCATATAAATATATCAAATTTCTAATACCACATCCTTGGTGGTTGTTTTAACCCATACAAAGACTTCTTTAACTTGCGTACCAGTTATTTCTTACCCTTCACCACAAAGCCTTTAGGTTGCTTCACATATATTTCCTATTCCAAATCCCCATGAAGAAATGATGTCTTGACATCCATCTATTCTACCTCAAAGTCAAAAGTAGTGGAAACAAATAAAAGTAATCTAATAGAAGTTACCTTCGCAATAGGAGAAACAAATATCACCAAAATCAATTCCTGGCACCTGGGAATAACCTTTTGCTACCAACCAAGCTTTGTATTTCTCCACCTTTCCTTCTGCATTTGTCTTCTTCTTGAACACCCATTTGCTGCGAATGGGTTTCCTTCTAGCCGGCAACTCCACCAGATCTCAAGCCTCATTTTTGTGCAAAGATGCCATTTCATCAACCATGGCCTCTTTCCAGAATTTTCCATCCTCTGAATCTACTGCTTTCTTCACAGTTCTAGGATCATCTTTAGTAATAGATAAAGCAAAATTTGAACAGAAAGTAGATGGACTATACATTTTTCGTTGCCTTCTTTCTCGAACTGATCTTCTCACACCTGGAGTTTGTGGATCTTCATCTTCTCATTCCTCCTCTGTTGTAGAGTCTGATTCTTCCTCCTTAAGCTCAAACTATATCTTCTCAGGTTCCCTTGGTTGGACTTCATTTTTAATAACATATTTTACCTCTTTGAACACCACATCTCGGCTGTACACAACCTTCCTTGTTATTGGGTTCCAAAGCTTATAGCCCTTTAAACCATCCTTATACCTAATAAAGATGCACTTTTTAGATTTACTATCCAACTTGGTTCTTTTCTCCTTTGTTACATGTACACATGCATCACAGCCAAATACCCTCATATGTGAAAGAGAGGGTTTCTTACCAGTCTATACCTCTTGTGGAGTCTTATCCTCTAACACTGATGAAGGTGATCTATTGACTAGGTAACATGCTGTCTCCATTGCCTCTGCCCAGAATTCCTATCCTAACTCGACACCATTGAGCATGCTTCTTACCCTTTCCATCAATGTCTTGTTCATTCTTTTTGCAACTCCATTTTGCTGAGGTGTATATGGAGTAGTCTTATGTCATGCTATACCACACTTCTTATAGAATTCTTCAAATTCCTTACTGCAAAACTCTCCACTGTTATCTGTCCTCAACACCTTTATCTTCTTCTCTGTCTGGTTTTCCACCAGAGAATTAAATTCTTTAAACCTGTCAAAGACTTCAGATTTCTTCCTAAGGAAATATATCCATGTATTCCTTGAGAAGTCATCTATAAATGATACATAGTACATAGACTTACCTAGTGATGGAACCTTCACAGGTCGAAACACATCACTGTGTGCAAGTTCTAATATTTGTTTTTCCCTCTTACCACCAGAGGGGAAACTCACCGTATATTGCTTCCCATATACACAATTTTCACAGAAATCAAAATCTAGAGAGCTATTACTGATACCTACCATACCTTTACCATGAAGTATTCGAAGGCCCTTCTCTCCACTATGTCCAAGCCTTTGATGCCATAGCATGGTCTTCTCTCTAGATACCACTAGATTTTTTTCTCTACTTTTAGGAACCACGGAATTGTTGCACCCATCAAAAAAAGTGCTACCTTGCAGCTTGTATAGAGTTCCAATTCGAACTCCATGCATCAATACCAGTGCCCCCCAAACCATCTTGCAGGTATCCTTCTCGAACACTATTTTTACACCTGCATCATCCAGCTTGCTTACAAAAATAAGTTTTCTGGCCAATGCAGGAATATGCAGAACACCTGGAAGTGTTCTAACCCTTCCACCTTGCAACTTCCACTTTACTTTTCTACGACCAACGATTCTAGATTTCCTGTCATCCCCAAGAAGACATTGCCACCATCATATTTCTCATACTCGTAGAATCACTCTCTATGGGGAGTGAAGTGAAAGGATGCACCTGAGTTAATCAACCATGCCTCATGATCTACATGCGTACTTGAAGAAGCGAAGTACACATTCGCACCTTCATCTGAGGTGGTTTTTGCCTTTGTAGAAGGAGCGTCATCAAATCCTTTTTCTTTATCAGGAGCTTTAGATTTACAACCCCTTTTGTAGTTCCCTTCCTTTCTGCATTTCTAGCATACCACCTTTACAGGTTTTCCTGAAGATTTAGATCTCCCTCTAGATTTAGACGTCCCACTTGATGACTTATTTTTGTTCCTGTTCCGGGACTGTCCTCATATAGAGAAGGCATCACCATTCTGGCTCTCCATATTTTTCCATCTCATTTCCTCCATTAGCAAGGATGAGACTATTTCATCAAAATGCAAGGTAGTTGCATTGCTACCTATTGCAATAACTAGACTATCCCATGAATCTAGTAGAGAACACAACAAATTGATGCACTTATCTTCATCTAAAATTTTAATATTAATATATAATAATTGACTTACCACAGTAGTAAATGCATTCATATGCTCTGTCACCGAGTCTCCATCTTTCATCTTCAAGTTATACAGTTTTTTCCAGAGGAACTGTTTATTCAACAGAGACTTAGATTGGTACAAAGTCCCTAACTTGTCCCACAAATCCTTCGCCATTGCTTCCCCTGATACATTCAACAATATTGAATCTGAGACACACAACCGTATTGTGCTCTTTGCCTTTCCATCCAACTTCTTCCATTCTTCATCGGACACTCCCGTTGGTTTAGTACTTAGATCTACCATGATCCATTGATCTTTATCCACCAACAGATCCTCCATCTTGAGTTTCCACAACTCAAAACTCTGACCATTAAATTTCTCGATCACTATCTTTCCACTGCTCACCATCTTCTTTCACCACTAGAATCGATCTCACAGATCTCCCATTGAACAAGGTATACCACAGGCCCCGAGCGAAACCCCTCAACAACAAAGGCATCCCCTTGAAGTCAAAACAACTTTGATACCAAATGTAGGTTTTAACCCCATACAGAAATTACCTACATATGAATTCAAAAACAGAGAAAATAAATAATGCGAGAGCATAACACATAAAACACATATACATAGATATTTTCCCCTGGATCGTAAAACTGGGACTACCAACTTGAATTTTCATTATGTTGCTTTCAATGTTACAATACATATTTATACATACTAAAGCATCCAAAAACATGGACTGAAAACCATCAAGTCCAAAGCCATGGACCGAAAACCATTGTGTCCAAAACCATGTCTGAAAAATCATGCACAAAACCATAGGTAGGTCTACCCAACCTAATATAGGGTCCAAAAACAAAATTTTTTGGGGCGTTTCCCTGGACCACATAGAGTGGGGTTACCTACACCCCTCAAACCCCCTATGACCCTCCCCCCACTATGTAATCAGCGCAATGAAAGGGGGGCTCCATCTGCTTCTAACCCCCCGATTAACTACGTGGGATAGTCGTGGAAATAATATAACACAACCCAATAGTGTATGGACTTGAAAAGGAAGGGAAAATGAAATTTGTGCAACTCTAGGAGATTATAGTGTAGGAGGTCCCATCGGGCCACTGGATAGTCCTGGTCCCCTTAGTCGCGGGAATTTTGTGACATGATGCCCTTCAACCTAACAGTGAGTACACCAAATATGAAGTCTTGCCAACCGTAAAGGTGCAAGATATTTTAATCTGTCTGTCAAGGTAGCAATTTGATTTTGAAGGCCCACAATAGTAGATTTGTTTAAGAACCACTGGTTCTATAGTCTTGTGGATATACAACCATAGATTCTTTCTACATCGCTTGTTCCAAAACATCTTGAAATGTAGCAATCTTCTACTAAGACAAAGGAATGCAAGTCATTGGTAACAATGCCTTAGTAAAGAAATATAATTGATGATGCAGATCAATGAGATAAGACAATTTGTTGATAGCATCTTTAAAATGCTGCGTATATTACCAAGTAGATTCTCCCTCTTGCTGGTGAATATCCAACAACTTTTCCAATCCTTGTTGATTTGACTAATGTAACTTAAATTTTTGAATAAACTCCTGCTTGACTAGATCCATACCAACGTTGGGGTTAAAATCGATCCATTTGATAAACCACCACAATACTCTATCATGCAACGTACTTCGAAATTCAATCATCTTATTTACGTCAAGGATATCTCGATCTCTTTAGACAGCCTTGCATAAGTACTAGTGTTGTTCAACATCTTCACCCCCCCTTCCTAAAATTCTAGGCATATCATAAGTGAGCTGATTGCTACCTTGGCCATGTTGGGTTGTGTTATATTCCTTCCACGACTAGCCCCAGTGGTTAAGCTGAGGGGTTGGGGGGGTGGCTAGCCCCCTATTTGTTGCACTAGGCACAGTAAGAGGATCACAAGGGGGGTGGCAGCCCCCCCTGTCTAGGGGTTTAAGGGGGGCAGTAGCCCCCCTCTATGGGGTCCGGGGCAATGCCCAAGATTCTTTTTTCTGGACCCTATATTAGGTGGGTGGACCTACCTATGGTTTTGTGCATGGATTTCGCACATGGTTTTGAGCGCGATGGTTTTCAGTCAATGGTATTTTGTAGATCCGGTTAAGGGAACTACAATTATGTTCTAATCTATGGTTAATGGATTGGGGTTTATGGATGCTTCGATATGTATATATATGTATTGTAACATTAAAAGGAACATAATGAAAAATCAATCTGGTAGTCCCAGTTTTGGGATCCGGGGGAAAATATCTGTGTATATTTGTTTTATGTGTTATCCTCTCACCATTGTTTTCTGTTTTTAGAATTTGTATGTAGGTAATTTCTATGCAGGGTTAAAACCTACATTTGGTATCAGAGCTATTTTGGCTTCAAGGGGATGCCTTTACTATTGAGGGTTTTCCTCGGGCCTATGGTAGACCCTGTTCAATGGGAGATTTGTGGGATTGATTCTTGTGTTGAAAGAAGATGGTGAGCAGTGGAAAGATAGAGATCGATAAATTTAATGGTCAGAGTTTTGAGGACAGATAACGGAGAAGAAGATAAAGGTGTTGAGGACAGATAACAGAGGAGAGTTTTGCAAGAAGGAATTCGAAGATTTCTATAAGAAGTGTGGTATAGCATGAAAAAATACTAGTCCATACACACCTAAGCAAAATGGAGTTGCAGAAAGAATGAACAAGACATTGATGCAAAGGGCAAGAAGCATGCTTAGTGGTGCCGGGTTAGAACAAGAATTCTATGTAGAGGCGGTGGAGGCTGCATGTTACCTAGTATACA
Source organism: Pinus taeda (assembly GCA_000404065.3). NCBI lineage: Eukaryota > Viridiplantae > Streptophyta > Pinopsida > Pinales > Pinaceae > Pinus > Pinus taeda. The sequence goes on from APFE031116876.1 coordinate 14,338, forward strand.
GATCACCTTGATCAGCATTGGAGGATAAGAATCCACAAGTGGTATGGACTAGTAAGAAACCTTCTCTTTCACATATGAGGGTATTTGGATGTAATGCATATGTACATGTTCCAAAGGAGAAAAGGAGAAAGCTGGATAGTAAATTTGAAAAGTGCATCTTTATTGGGTATAAGGATGGTTTAAAAGGTTATAAGCTTTGGAACCTAGTAACAAGGAAGGTTGTGTACATGCGAGATGTGGTGTTTAGAGAGGTGAAATATGTTATTAAACATGAAGTCCTACCAAAGGAACCTAAGAAGATATAGTTTGAGCTAAAGGAGCAAGAATTAGACTCTACATCAGAAGAGAAATAAGAAGATGAAGAGCCACAAACTCTGGTTATGAGAGGATTAGTTTGAGAAAGAAGGTAGCCAGAAAGGTATAGTCCATATTATTTCTATTCAAATTTTTCTTTATCTATTACTGATGATGATTCAAGAACTGTGAAGGAAGCGGTAGATTCAGAGGATGGAAAACTCTAGAAATATGCCATGGTTGATGAAATGGTATATTTGCACAAAAATGAGGCTTAGGATCTGGTGGAGTTGCCAACTAGGGGGAAACCCATCGGTACGTGTTCAAGAAGAAGATGAATGCAGAAGGAAATGTGGAGAAATACAAAGCTCGGTTGGTGGCAAAAGGTTATTCCCAGGTGTCGGGAATTGATTTTGGTGATATTCTTTCTCCTGTTACCAAGGTAGCTTCTATTATATTACTTTTATCTATTGCTGCTACTTTTTATTTTAAGGTAGAAGAGATGGATTTGAAGACATCATTTCTTCACAGGGATCTGGAAGAAGACATCTACATGAAGCAACTTGAAGGCTTTGCGATGAAGGGTAAGAAAGAACTGGTATGCAAGTTAAAAAATTCTTTGTATGGGTTAAAACAATGAACAAGGATGTGGTATCAGAAATTTGATACGTTTATATGGGGACTTGGCTTCATCTGAAGCAAAGCATATCATTGTGTGTATTTTAAATTAATTGGTGACCGTGTTATTTATTTGGTCTTGTATGTGGATGATATGTTGCTGGTTGGAAATGACAAAGAAATTATCTAGGATTTGAAGACCCAATTGTCCTCCAAATTCGACATGGAAGATCTTGGTGCTGCAAAATATATTTTGGGCATGGAAATTAAATGATATCTAGAAAAGAGGAAGCTCTGGTTAAACTAGAGGAAGTATGTCAAGACAATACTGTAGAGGTTTAATATGCATGATAGTAAACCAGTGAAGGTTCCTATTTTTGTAGGTGTAAAGTTATCTATTGAACAATGTCGCAAGACATAAGAAGAGGAAAAGGACACGTCCTGTGTTCCATATGCAAGTGTAGTTGGTAGTCTGATGTATGAAATGGTCTATACTAGAATAGACATTGCACATGTGGTGGGATCATTGAGCAGGTTTATGTCAAAACCAGGGAAGGAGCATTGGATAATAGTGAAGCAGGTTTTCAGGTATTTGTGTGGCACTAGGGATTATGGTTTGTGCTACCAAAGAAGACCAAGATTGGAAAGAGTTCTGGACATATGTGGCTTTGTTGATGCAGACTACACTAGAGATCTAGATTAGAGAAGATCTACAAGGGGGTATGTGTTTAACCTATTTGGAGGTGCAGTCATTTGGATGAGTAAGAGCCAATCTATAGTGGAACTGTCAACTACAGAGGCAAAATACATGGCAGCCACTCATGGAAGCAAGGAAGCTGTTTGGTTGCAGAGATTGTGTTCCAGTATGGGGTTAGTACAATGAGCTATAAGGATAGACTGTGACAACCAAAGTGCAATTTTCTTGGAAAATAACCCTGCTTATCATTCAAAGACAAAGCACATTGATGCTCAATATCACTTTTGAGGGATATGGTAGAAGACAAAAGGGTGTTTCTGGTAAAGGTGGACACTTTGAAGAATACTGTAGATGCATTGACAAAGTATGTGAGCACTGAGAATTTCTCTTGGTGTAGAGAAACAATGGGCATTGCAGGGCTGGATCAATGAATAAGCTCTCTTATGGACCCTTGTGGAAAGAAAACAACAAGTGGGAGAATGTTGGGTTGTGGTTTATTCTTTCCATGACTAGCCCCTCAGTAGCAAAGGCACCCCCTTGAAGCTGAAATATCTCTAATACCAAATGTATGTTTCAACCATGCACAAAAATTACCTGTAAACAAATTCGTAAATGTAGAAAATAAACAATGGTGAGAGCATAAAACATAAAACATGTATACACATAGATTTTCCCCTTGATTCCAAAACCAAGACTTCTAGATTGATTTTTCATTATATTCCTTTCAATGTTACAATACATATATATACATGTTGAAGTATCCATAAACCCCAATCCATTAACCCTAGATTAGAACATAACCATAGTTCCCTTCACCAGATCTACAAAATACCATGGAAAAAAAACCATCATGCCTAAAACCATGTGCAAAATCCATTCACAAAACTATAGGTAGGTCCGCCCACCTAATATAGGGTCCACACATGGGGTAGTCATGGAAATAATACAACACACACCCAACAAGCTTGAAAAAATAGTTACAAAAATATCTTAGCCAAGTTCCAGTTGTCTAATTGATTAGATGTCTTGGCATACGAAGGCTCTTCTGCCCAAATCATTGCAATAGATTTGATTCCTTTCCTTAAAATACAAAAATTACAAAATAACAAAAAATGGGAAAATTGAATGTTGATGATAGCAAAATATATCTATGGCACATCCTGTGATTGCATATGATCAGGCCACGTCTTTTCCATGATGTTCTTCTTTAACTACTCGGTCGGTTCACGTATCATTTTCGCCTTAACTACTCGAATTCCCCATTTTCCAGAGTTGGGAGCGATCAGTTGTGGTGGCCTTAGTGGTGTTGCGGAATCACAATTGCTGACTCATCCATCTCATAACACTCTATATTACAATACATAGAAATTCCATATTGTTACTCCATAGTGGCACTATATTATGATCTGTTGATTTCCCACCTCTAATATGAAAAGCCCCTTTTGCTTAGCCATTCCTACATTTCTCACCATATGACCAAGGGTTGTGACCTGCCTCTTTGCCTTGAGGTTCTAGAGTGTTTAGACTCCTGTCGGGGGCCATTATGTTGGGTTGTGTTATACTCTTTCAACGACTAGCCCCAGTAGTTAATCCGACGGGTTGGGGGGGGGGTGGCAACCCCCCCACCCCTGTCGGGGGTTTTGAGGTGGGCAAAGCCCCTCCCTATGGGATTCGGGGCAACGCCCCAGGGAATTTTTTTTTTAGACCCTATATTAGGTGGGTGGACCTACCTATTGTTTTTTTCATGGATTTCGCACATGGTTTTGGGCGCAATGGTTTTTAGTCCATGGTATTTTGTAGATCCAGTCAAGGGAACTACATTTATGTTCTAATCTAGGGTTAATGGATTAGGGTTTATGGATGCTTCGGCATGTATATATATGTATTGTAACATTGAAAGGAACATAATGAAAAATCAATCTGGTAGTCCTAGTTTTGGGATCCAGGGAAAAATCTCTGTGTATATTTCTTTTATGCATTATGCTCTCGCCATTGTTTTCTGTTTTTAGAATTCGTATGCAAGTAATTTCTATATGAGGTTAAATCCTATAGGCCATATTTTATTTTCTTGAGAAAACAAGTATAAATACTTGGGAACTTGGTTGAGACCAACTAGATGAACTTGGATGATCAATACTACTAAAACTACCATTACCCTTATATCGATTATGCACTAGATGGACTTTAATGAGCTTACCTACCTTAAAACAAAAAGACCATGACTTTGATATGGCACCAGGGGAAGGTTAGGGAGATGATAAGTCATGTTGTTGTGTTGCGGAGTTCTATATTCTAGTACTAAAACATCCTCAAAGAAAATCTACCTCATCGCCAAGTGCATATCATCATCTACTGGTGTGTGCTCATCTGGTAACATAGTTGGTTGGTCCATTGACTCAGGCATCTGAAATCCTTTTGATTCCCCGTGTATTTGAGTAGTCACTTCTCAATCCTCCACTTTACTCCCACTGGCAGCTCCTATTTTTCTAGAAAAAGAACCTTCTTTCTCGTTTCCTTTCTGCAACGCTGGAGTCTCCATTTCCTTATTCCGCACCATCGAACTTCTTACAACATATCCTAAGCATTGTAATTCCTTTCTTCTAACCCTAACTTACCACAACTTCCTTTCTCACCACTTGTAAGGTATTCTTGCCCTTCATAATGCTCTAAAATATCTCACATTCAATAACTCTTCTTGATTCATTAGAATGAATTCTGCATTCTCCCACATCTGCAAGAAATTCCTCTCCCCTAATCCATTTCCCCAATACTAAAACATTAAACTACCATCTGACCTTTTGGAAATACCAATACACTGTCTTCAACCATCAGCACTTTAATCCAAAGAGTAATCTCTTTTAGTAGTCTTCCCCATAGCCCGAACTTAAATATAGCTTTCGCACGAGAGAAGAATTTGTGCTTCTAAGTACCAAATTCAATAATATAGCTCTCAAGAGTCATGTCAACCCAAAAATCAACAACTGTCATTAAATCTATATCCAATTGATGAAGATCAGCCAGATCACTGATGGTCCAAGTTCTGTGCAACCTCAGCCGCATCACATCATCTGATTTATGCTGAAGTCAAGTCAACCAATTATCTAATTCCTCGGGAAACTTGCACCAAAAGATCTCATATTGATCACACACAGTCTCAATGTACAAAACCTCCTCTCATATCTAATCTTGATCCTTTTGTCTCAATTCTGCTTACTACAAAACAAAGTGATCAACTTTCTCATGCCACCATTATTGAATCTCCTGACCAATATACCTTGGTCACATGATCTAGATCCCCTAATAAGCTCGAGGTCTCAGAAATGAAACCATTTTTTGGTGGAAAATTTTGAATGAATAATGACCTAGGGTGCCAACAAATATTTCCGCGTACTCTAGCACTTCACTAACTTTTTCGCTTCCCTGGATCAAAGGAGTGTCTCACCTGAGGTGATACAAAAGCATAGAAATATAGAAGGGGATCTATAATTAAATATTATTTAGTTTGTGCAACTATCCATCCATCCATTCACAACAAGCTAAATTATGCATTTAAAAGAGAATAATCAGCATAAAGAAAATTTTAAAAGGGGGTGTGAAACAAGTAAACATGTGACAAAACTCCCATTCTCCTTTTATTATTGAATAACAATCCTTTAGTATAACTTACAACACATTATATAATTGTGCACATCTATTATAACTTGAAACAACTATCAAAATACATCATTACATAATCATATCTTCTACAAGCAGTCTTTCTTTTACACAACCCAAATCTCATCCTTGCAATGTCGTCTAAACTTTCAAAAATCCTTCTAAACTTGTTTCTCACTATTTTTCATCTTCTTTTATAGCCCACGTTCACTTGATTTGGTCTTTGGTCCCTCGATCACTTGATTCATGATTTTCCAAAACCTCGAGCCATTACCTTGGTTTCTTGTTGTCTGTGTCAAAATTGGTTCCATATTTTTCGAACTGTGCCCTTACTTTCCCCTGTGCAATTCCCAAAACAAATATTATGTGGCCGCTTTGATTTCCTAGTGCTCTGCTTTTGGTGACTCTATCCAAAACATCCTCCGCAACTTCTATTCCTTTAAAAATGAAGGACTCAACACCATGCTTTGAATCCATTACCTCCCTAACAATTTTGGGATCATCATTAATAATAGATAAAGAAAAATTTGAACAGATTGCAGATGGACTATACCTCTTTGGCTACCTTCTCTCTTGAAATGATCTTCTCAAAATTGGAGTGTGTGGCTCCTCCTCTTATGATTCCTATTTTTATGTAGAGTCTGATTCTTCCTCCCTCAGTTCAAACTTTATATTCTTAGGTTCTTTTTTATAGGAATTCATGTTTAATAAAATCTTTAACCTCTCTAAACACCACATATTGACTGTACACAACCTTCCTCGTTTCTAAGTTCCAAAGCTTATAACTTTTAAAACTATCCTTATACCCAATAAAGATGCACCTTTCAGATTTACTATCCAACTTGGTTCTTTTCTCCTTTGGAACATATACATATGCATCACAACAAAATACCCTAAGATGTGAGAGAGAGGGCTTCATATCAGTCCATATGTCATGTGGAGTCTTATCCCCCAATGATGATGAAGGTGATCTATTAAATAAGTAGCATGTAGTATCCACTTCCTCTCCCTAGAATTCCTTTTCTAGCTCAACACCACTGAGCATTCCTTTTTCATTCTCCATCAACATCCTATTCATCCTTTCTGAAACTCCATTTTTCTAAGGTGTCTATGGAGTAGTCTTTTATTGTGCTATACCACACTTCTTACAAAACTCTTCAAATTACTTCTTGCAGAACTCTCCACCTTTATCTATCCTCACCACCTTAATCCTCTTCTCTGTCTGGTTTTCCACCAAAGACTTAAATTATTTAAGCCTCTCAAATAATTAATATTTGTTCTTGTGGAAATATATCCATGTATTCCTCGAGAAGCCATCTATAAACTATAAATAATACACAAACTTCCCTAGTGATGGAATTGACATAGATCTAAACACGTAACTATGCACAAGCCCTAATATCCCTTTCACCCTCTTAGCAACAAAAGAGAAACTCACCCGATTATGCTTCCCATATACACAATTTTCACAAAAATTGAAATCCAAAAAGAAATTAGACATACCTTTTACCATACTATTACCATGCAGTATTCGAAGGCCCTTCTCTTCAATGTATCCCAGTCTTTGATGCCACAACATAGTCTTTTCTCCAAAGACTAGAATATTTTCTGCTCTACCTTTAGGAACCATAGAACTGTTACACTGATCAATAATAGTACTTGCCAAAAACTTATTAAAAGTTGTGTTTCGAACTCCCCACATCAATAGCAGTGCTCCTCGAACCATCTTTTAGGTATATTTCTTGAACACTATTTTTACTCCTGCGTCATCCATCTTACTTACATAAATAAAATTTCTAGCTAATGCAGGAATATGTAGAACAATAGGAAGTGTTCTAATCCTTTCACCTTGCAACTTTAGCTCGAATTTTCCACGTCCTGCAATTCTAGTCTTCCTATCATCCCCTAAGAAGACATCACCACCATCATATTTCTTGTACTCACAAAACCACTCCCAATGGGGAGTGAAGTTAAAGGATGCACTTTAGTCAATCAACCATTCCTCATGGTCTACGTGTGTACTTGAAGAAGAATCCAAGTACACATCCCCACCTTCATCTAAGGTGGTTTTCACCTCTACCAAAGGAGAATCATCAAATCCATTTCTTTTCTCAAGAGTTTTAGATATACAACCATTTTTTTAGTGCCCCTCCTTTCTGCATTTCCAACATACCTTTATAGATTTTCTTGGAGATTTATATCTCCCTCTAGATTTAGAACTCCCACTTGAGGACTTTTTTTTTTGTTTTGTTCTCGCACTGTCGTCTCATAGACAAGGAATTTCCATTCTAGCTCTCCATATTTTTACATCTCATCTTCTTTGACCATAAGGATGAGACCATTTCATCAAAATTCAAGGTAGTTGTATTGCTACCTATTGCAATAACCAAACTATCCCATGAGTACGATAGAGAAAAAAACATACTGATGCACTTATCTTCATATGAAATTTTAATACCAACATATAAAAACTGGATTACCATAGTATTAAAGGCATTTCAATCTCTGTCATCAAGTCTACAATCTTCATCCTCATGTTATATAAAAATTTTCACAGGAACAATTTGTTCACCAAAGACTTATATTGATATAAAGTCCCTAACTTATCCCACAAAGCCTTCATTATAGCCTCCCCTAATACATTTAATAATACTGAATTTGAGAGACACAATCGCATTTCTCAATCTCTATTTTTCCACTATTCACCATATTCTTTCACAATAGAATCAATCTCACAAATCTCCCACTGTAATAAGGTATATCCCAAGCCTAATTAAAAAAACACAGCAAAAAAGGTGTCCCTTTGAAGCCAAAAATTCTCTAGTACGAAATGAAGGTTTCAACCCTATATAGAAATTGGCTGAAAATGAATTCTTAAAATAGAAAAATATAAATTGGCAAGAACATAAAACAGATACACATATATTTCCCTCTAGATCCCAAAACCAAGAATACTAGATTGATTTTTCATTATATGCCTTTCAATGTTATAATACATATATATACATGCCGAAGAATTCATAAACCCCAATCCACTAACCCTAGATTAAAACATAACCATAGTTCCCTTGACTAAATCTATAAATACCATAGGCAAAAGCCAACATGCCCAAAATCCATGCAAGAAAACCATGCACAAAACCATGGGTACATCCACCCATCATCTTTTGGTCTGCTCTCATCCTTAGGTTTGCCCAATTATTATTGGGTCCACATAAAATAATTTTTTTTTTCAGGGTGCTCCCTGGGAACCCATGACACATGGAAATAATATAACACACATCCAAAAATATTATTTAGATTGGGATCCACTATGATATTGTGGATGAGAAGAAAGCATTGGTTGATTTCACTCAGCACTGCTAGAGCAGAGTACATCACAATTAATGAGGCTTGTACCAAAGAAATATGGCTCTAGAAGTTGTTTGCGAGATTTTTTGGCTAAGAGTTGGAATTGATAGTGATACATTGCGATAATCAAAGTTGTGTGAAGCTTTAAGAGAATATTGTGTTCAATGATAGGTCGAAGCATATTGAGATAAAGTACAATTACATCCATGACATGGTGCATATGATAGCAAGAAGGCTTGAGTACATCTCCATCGATGAGCCGACAACTGATGTTCTGACGAAGCCATTGTCGAGAGACAAGTTTTTGTACTTCAGAGGTAAGCTGGGGCTCGAATAGATTACTACTCTCATTGAGAAGGAGTTCTTATATGTCTATAGCATGGATGGACATTCTCCTAAAAGGGAGAATGGGTGTAAGAGACCTAGAGGGCTCAAAAAACAGTGTTGAGTGAGTGTCTCTTGGAGGAGGATATTCATCACACATAAAGAATGGTGGAGTGAGGTCGTGGACCTTGATCACACACCAAACATGGTGGAGCAAGGTCCTTTAGCATATTAACTCTGATCACACATCGAATGGGCGGAGTGAGGTTTTGGACCTTGATCACACACCCAGAATCATGGAGTGAGTTCCTTCAACATTTGGACCCTGATCACACACCAAAAAGGTGGAGTGAGCTCCTGTATCTTGGTCACACACTAGACATGGTGGAGTGAGCTCCTTAAAAATTTGGACCCTGATCAAACACCAGAAAGGTTGAGTGAGGTGTTGGACCTTGATCACATACTAATCAGGGTGGAGTGAGGTCCTTCAAACATATATACCTGATCACCAACTAGGAAGGGGTTGAGTGAAGTCTTGGCCTAAAGTAATCACTAGGAGGGGTGAGTGGGTGCTTGCTAGTTGAGTGTCTCAACATTTTGGCCTAGGTATATGCCATGGGATTCGAGGACCAATCACTCTAGAGGAATGGGTCCTGATATAATGAGGAAATTGCCATGGGTTTGGTACCTAGATATGGCAACTAGTGGATGCTAATGATAGATGATGATGCTGGTAATGTTTGATAACCTTTTTCCTTAGAGAAATTTGTTCAATCTGAGAACACCTATGACAATGATTATAAATACCTCCCTAGTTAAGAGGGAGTGTTGAATTTGTAACTACGATCGGTCTTCATAACGTACATTTCGTAACTTGATTTAATTCTATTTATCATTGTAAAACATAATTATAAATACTTGAGTCAAAGGAAAATTTATTTGAGTCAAATCCCCATTGCGACTTTTTAAAGATGAAAATTTGAATGGCTCCAAAACTGATAAGTTGCCTTCCCTCCAAGTCAAATCAATCCTGGCCAAGAGACACATCGACTCACCCTAGCTATACTACTATATAAAGGAATCTTGACCTCCTCCATTTGGACATTCACATTCTTACACATAAGACAGTTTCTAGGAAAGTAAGCAAAGGACAAGAAGGATGAAGTAGGATGAAGAAGGAGGTTGAAATTTCTCTCTTCTCTCTCTCTCTATATATAAATAAATTCACATGTGTGGATTTATCTCTCTCTTTGTGGTTCACATTTTTCTGGGGAAGTTGTTACACAGGTACAAAATTTCTGGGTTACTAGAGAAACTATTACAGCGCCGAAATTTTGGGGTAGCTAGCTATTATAGGAAGGTCGAAATTCTAGGCCACACAGGCAGAGCAAAGGGCAATATTATATTGGGTGACTTGAATTGGAGGAGAAAACTAAGTTTTAACATAGTTCTAGGTGTGTCTCTCATTGAATAAGAATAATTTCTCTATTCAAAAAAGGTTGTTGGGTTTTACCCCTTTGTAGGTTTTCCCACGATAAATTTTGTCTTGTTTTGTGTGTTGTGATCTCTATTGTTCCTCTATTATTTATGGTTGAATTTATAAAGTATAATTGGTAAATGATATATTGGTATAAGTTAAAATAATATCTACATAAAAATTAATTATTAGAATTTTCGAAATATTGTGCTAACCCTAATTTCGCTAAGAAAATCAATAGATGGTTCCTCCACTTGCCTTTCCTTTCCCTTATTAAATATTTCTAATCTTTATCTTCAAATTTGGCATGTCGACATTCCTTTGAATATTTCCATATAATAAAACATTTTCTCCTCATAATTTACAATTTTATTCACATGCAACTATAGAAATTTTGAATACTATGACACTTATTCACAGAGATTATCCTGCTTATACACTAATTGCAGAATACATGCATAATACATAACCTTCTCTACGTTGATCATTAATTTTGCATTATTAAGAAACAATTGCATGCGCACATTGAAGCATCAATCACACATATCAACACAGTATATCACGGGGAAAGCATGTAGCTAAAAACCCCCAACTATCTATATATTATATTGATTGAGAGCATGTAACAATACATAGTACAATACTCCTCACAAGTACTCAGTACTATCTCCACCTGTCCACACAAACTAGCTCAGATCTGAATCAATCACTGGCTCAAATCTCCTCCTTTGCTTGCCTACCTCCACTGTGCAATCCTGCATGAGAATACTAATGAATGAATGATCCAAAGTCATATTTCCCTTGGATATACCACACAATCCTCATTTGCAATACTCAAATCCATTGATTGTGCAAATCTCATGCACAACTATAGTCACAACTAACAGTTGTCTTGCCCTTTCACTTACCTCTAACACTTGTCTCCACTGAACTGTCCATGCACTAAGTTAACTGACGTATTCTTTAGTTGATTTATGAGTTAATAATTAGTGAATTAATTAATAATTAATTCACACCACTCATCATTAGTCTATTTATCAGTTAGACTAACTATAACTAGTTCAACTAAGTCAAACTGAACACAATTCCATCAACTCCTGATCCAACTCCATAGAACTCAATCATTGAAGTCCTAATTGAAGTCCTCCATGCAATAGCTCAAGTAACCCATAAGAAACACATATTTCCTTCTGGTAGTTGCATGTGCCACATCTGTAGCTCGAACTGAAGTGCTCCAAGAGGATAAGATAATGTTTATAGTCCAAATATTATTAAGAGCTAATAATATTCGAGTGTTCTATTTTTAGCCCGACAGTTTAAAAATAGACTCCACCCATATGTCTAAAAATAGAAGTCCATATATTTTTACCAACATGACCAATCATCCAAAAATAGCATCCTGCAACTCATAGACCATGATCCATATGTCTAAAAATAGACCTAGTCTAAAAATAGACTTTGCGCCAAAAATAGCATGCGGGGCCACTTAGTGAAGGCGACTTCTTTTCACTAAGCTCCATCATCTTGTTGCATTTTCAACACTCCCTCTCAAAAATATATGGATTATCAGCAACCCCTATCCTATCTCGGTGGTACTCGAATTTGCTCCTGGTGAGCGCCTTCGTCAAGATATCAGCATCCTGATCCTCCGTGGGAATATATGAAAGTAACATGACTCTCCACTGCACACAATCTTTGATATGATGGTACCTAATGTCGACGTGCTCCGTTGGGCTCCCTGCCCAATATGCATCCGTGAAGCCACATAGCTTCACTTCATCCTCCTAACTGTACCAAGATCCATATCCCAATGTGCCTCTGTTAAGCCTGCACACATGCGACTAGGTCCACTTGCTCCAACAACACTTGGAACAAAAACACTCCCAACTAACCCCTCTGTTGGGCTAGGAACATACTCTGATACTGAAGCTCTACCTGCTGCTGAAAAGTGCTCCCTCTCTGACATCTGCGCTACTGCAACATCTCCATGCATCTCGCACCATTGCACACTTCTCTGTGCCACCTAGCACTGTGCAAAAAACTTGTGCCTCTTGCATTGTTGCAG
>APFE031116876.1:33333-168530 GCA_000404065.3 Pinus taeda
TCCACAGAACTCAATCACTGAAGTCCTAACTGAAGTCCTCCATGCAATAGCTCAAGTAACCCATAAGAAACATGTATTTCCTTCTGGCAGCTGCATGTGCCACATCTGTAGCTTGAATTGAAGTGCTCCAAGAGGATAAGATAATGTTTATAGTCCAAATATTATTAAGAGCTAATAATATTCGATTATTCTATTTTTAGCCTGGCAGTCTAAAAATAGAATCTGCCCATATGTCTAAAAATAGAATTCCATCTATTTTTACCAACACGACCAATCATCCACAAATAGCATCCCGCAACTCATAGACCATGATCCATATGTCTAAAAATAGACATAGTCTAAAAATAGACTTTGCGCCAAAATAGCCTGCGGGACCACTTAGTGAAGGCGACTTCTTTTCACTAAGCTCCATCATCTTGTTGCATTTTCAACACTCAAAGAACTCACCAACCTAGCTAATGCCTCATCCACTGCAATACCTTCACGCTCCATTTTTCATGACCGCCATCTTGAACATTATATCATCAGATCATTTTCACCTCCACAAGATCATTTGCTCTGTTTTGTGTCATAGATGTGGGATTCATTAAGGCCCTCCTATGCCGGGTCACTTCTTGTCAACATCAGCTCATTATCCAAGAAGTTGACTTAGGAACAACCCTTTCAGTACTTTGAAGTTTGCATGCCTCAATAGCAAGTTTCTCACTTCCAGCGACAGGTTTACATCAATGGCCTTCGACCGAAAGATTTTGTGTGGTATTCGACATCGACCCATGTTTTCAGACCATGTGAATTGTATTGTAGTACCTTGAGGGTCATTATCATTATCAGTGATTCCTCTCACACCTGTTAACAACTTGCATCATTGGCTGGTGATCAGGCGATGTCTTTCCATGTTCGACTTCATAACATCTTTTCACATGGATCGACTTGTACATCGAGTGAAGATTGGATGAGTTTGAAGACCCCAGATCTAGTTTCATCCATCCGACTTGCGATATACTCAGGAAAATAAAGACATCGAATGTAATCCATATCTGTACAGATAACCGTCAAAGCTATGGAATGATGGCTCTACCAGAATGATCAATCTGCCACACAGACGATTGTTTGTCCTATGTACACGAAAATGAATTTATAAATCTAAGCATGGGAATGCCCACCTTAGCTATATCCTGAAAATATTATGAAGATAATGTATTGTATTGTATCTTATTACAGGTCACCTTCTAGTTCAAAAAACCTCGGATCCTCATGATGAAGCATTTTGCTCGACATCAGAAGATTTACGACCTCATGCTTTAGGTGGCAACTATTATAGACATATTTGGGCACTGCAACCCCAATCACATATGTCGATAAAAAAAGGGCTCTTAAACCCCTAAAATTTTTGTTTCATACCCTAAAGGATCAAGGTCAACTGATTACATCATTTCCCAAAAGTTCTCCCTAAAAAACTACTAAGAACTGGTCAAAATTGGACCATTTCACCTGCTCCATGGTTAGGGTGCGATGCATCTCACCTGCTACACACAGGAGGTGCAATGCATATTGAAAAGGCCTTCTGTAGGATGCGATGACCGAGAATAGACAAATGGCAGAGACAGTTTGCTAAGTGGATGATCAAGAAATCTTCTAGAAACTTCTCATATGACACTTGCCTCTTAGAATTCGCCTAGGGATGAGTAAGAGATAAATGAAATCTCCAAGTGGAACCAAGAACCATCATTGAAATGGCACTAATCAAAAACCCAGAAGTTGACTCACCCACCTGCAAATATCTATATATGGATCCCTCATCCTAGAGATTCAGAGGCTGGAATTTTGTATTTTGTAAGGAAGTGTTGTTGGTTCCTCAGTGAAACACTATATCGCTGGGTGATCTAGTTTTTCATGAGGTGAGGAGGGCATTCATGCTGGGAGGATGGCACTGGATCAGACTTCTGGGTTGTAATCCTCTCTTCTACTTCTATCAATAAAGCTATTTGAGTTTTCCTCCATATGCTTGCTTATTCCTAAATCTTGTATTTATGTATGCACTTGTATGGTTAATGTACATCTGATTCTACATTGTTTATGGTGTCATAGATCTCTATGCTTTGATGGTATTTTGTTGCTTTGACTCTACAGGTGTTTTTGAAGCGGGACAAGTGAGAAAGGAGTGGCGAAGTTCTATCAAAGGAAATAAAGGAGCCAAGTGAAAGACTAAGGTTGGTGCTCTCTGCTTCTCTCTCATCTATCTCACATAAAGGAAAACACAAATTACTTTGAATTGTTTGTTTCTAAGTTAGCTACCCGTCTTAGTGGGACTAGCAGATCTGAATAGACACTGGTTTTCTCGGAAATAAGTGTGTACATTGGCTCTGGCCGTTCTTTGCCTAACAAATCCCTACTAGGCTCACCTCCACTCGTCCACACCATAATCCAATGTGCTCCACTTATAGCAACATAGTCACTCGATCCTCAAATGAACAATTCAACCTTCCAATGTGGAAGATCTTGACTCTACAAACAAATCTTCACACCTTCACTCACTAACAAAGGAGGCTCAATGCTCACCAGTCTCTCTCAGCCACAAAGGCTCATCATGACAATCATAGCCACAGGGGCTCAACTCAACCTTGACACTCTGATACCAACTCAAAAAATATGGAAAATGAAATTTAGGAATGAACCACACATCTCACAGGTGAGTTGAGCTCCACCTGGACATTTCCCAAACAATGTTGCTAAACATTCATTGAATAAACAATCAAAAGATACATATATTATAGGAATCCATTTAGTTAGGGAGATCAAACAAATTACCAGAAAATATGATCTAACTCCTAAATACACACATAATCAGAACTACCTAATGAATTAATTCTCCATTATTTTCAAGTAAAACATAAACATAGTTTGGGGTCCACTAGAGTTTACTCTATGGCCCACTCCACTCACCCATCTAGGGACATTTCTAGTGATGCAAATTAATCTAAATGAAAAACTATGGTATATTATTGGATGTTGCAAAACAACAATTGGAACAACTAGAGAAGTGGAAGAAGGATGGACAAGTGTTAATTTTAGATGACAATGGTATGTTCTATGCTTTAGCAAAAATTGCTTCAATGTTCCTTATCATCCCAATGATAATTTCAAATTATATGCAGTAGCAATCACATTAACTTAAACACATTGATAGTAAATGCAGATAGAACATAAAAATATGTGCAGAAGACAACCCAAGACAAGAGGACACAAGATACAGCAAATGCCAGGGAAAAACCCTAATGTGGGGAAACCCTTTGATCAAATCTTCTTATTGTCCTTCAATAGTTTAGCAAAGAGAGAGAGCGTACAAATATCATATTTACATGCCCAAAACAATCCTGCCAAATCAATAATCAACAACAATCAATGCAACCCTAATTCGAAAGTCAGCGGTGGTCAAAGTAGCCCTAAAATGTCCTCCAAGAAGCTCGATCAGCATCAAAAGAATTTGGCCTTCCAAGAAGGTCAAAGTTAGCCCAAAAATAGTTTCGTCACCTAGTCAAACCCTGTTGTAATTTTTGTGTCAATTCAAAAAGTCAACTCAGTCAAATTGTCCCAATCACCTTGAAAACCATTCCAATCAATGCAGACTTTAGAAAATTCAACACATGGTCAAATAGTCCAAGTCAACATTGGCCAATGTTGCCATAAGTTCTGAAATTTTTGACCTCTAGAAACAATCCTGAAATTCATCCTCTTTCACACGTGTGAAGTAGATAATTCCTCCAAGTTGTACCAACCAATCAAGAGAGGAGAGAGATGATGAGATGAGTGATGTCAAAATGAGAGATAGGTCACTCCTATTTATACACTTTCTTGTGGGTGAAGAGACACATCCATTGGGCTTCATGAGCCTACATTTTACTAAAGCTGACCTTGACAATTTGTGCATGAGAAAGAATAAGTTCAAAATTTCATTTCTACTTATCAAAATGAGATAATATTTATATCAAAATTGGAACTCTTGTAAAGAGGAATCCAATGCAATGATAATATCCATCATATGAGTTTTCCTAAGGTGGATTTTGGCCCTAGTTGCTAATTTTAACACTCCATCTCAACTAGGAATAATTCCACTTGCTAATCCATCTGTCATCATGGCATCTTGTACCATCCTTGTCATCACTGCCATGCTCTGCTCTGCTAAACCGTGAAGTAATAATGAAGAAGAAGTGATCGAGAGCGAGTCATAAGATCATACCACTCTCCAATGACTAAAGTCAGTCCTTGATCCCAGATCAAGTTGTTGAACACCATGCATCCTAGTTATAGGGAGTGTGGCAGTACATGATGCATCCATCGGTAGTTCTATCATCCCTAACCATGTTTTCCCAACTCATTGGTTAGATGAGAGGTACTTCCCATGAGTTTCAGACTCTATGGGTAAGATGTGTGTTGGGGCAATAGAAGGAGGAGGTGAACCACTCATCCCGCTCATATGCCATAGGAGAAGGTGAACTACTCATCCTATGCATATGTCAATCGTAGAGGAAGGTGAACCACTCACCCTACATGCATGTGTCCCTGTAGGGGAAGGTGAACCAATCACCCTACACACATTTCAACCATAATGGGGTATCATAGGGGAAGGTGAACCATTCACCCTATACCCATCAGACCACTAGGGGAAGGTGAACCACTAACCCTATGGTCGCTCATATCTCCAAGAAGTACCCAATCCCCTATGAGCTCCCAGAGCTCTATGTCCAACTCATATATGGCCCTCATAGGAGGTTTGTTCCATGACTCCAAGTCTCTCTCGAAAGGTTAAGACTTTGACCTTCCCTAAAGGCTTCATGAGAATGTCTACAACCTACTCATCCATCTTGACGTGTTGGAGTCTTATTCCTCCCTATTGTACCATATCCCGGATACCCTGATATCACTGTGCTTGGAGTGGTTGTGGAACACCAAATTCTTTGATAAGCGAATCCCACTCTGGTTGTCACAGAATATCACAGTGGTATCCAACGCGTGCTCAAATATCTAACTGAAGAGCTTCCTCAAACAAACTTCTTCAGAATAGGCCATACTCACAACAATGTATTCAACCTCGGCGGTGCTTAGAGCAACCGAATTATGCTTCCTTCTCATCCAAGATATAGAAGCAGACCCAAAAGATAAGTAGCATCCAAACGCGATCTTATGATCCACCACACTACCAACCCAGTCAGCATATGAATATCCATGTAGCCTCAAATGCCCAATAGTGTATCTCAGTCCATAGTGGATTGTGCCCCAAAAACATCTTAAGGGATTCTTAGTAGCAATCCAATGAATGTGATGAGGCTCGGCCATTAACTGACTCAATGTGTTCACATTGAAGCATATTTCAAGATGGGATTTGACCAAAAACATGAGGGCTCCTACAAGTTGATGATAATCAGAAGGATTTGGCAATATGGGCCCAACAACACTTCCATGTAGCTTCTTAAAGTTGATTTCCATCAGAGTAGTCATAGACTTTCAATCCACCATCCCACATCTCCCAAACAGCTTCACAATGTATTTTCCTTGAGAAAGGAAAATCTGACTTAGCTTCTGCAAGACTTCCAACCCTAGGAAATAGTGCATCAGACCTAGGTCCTTCATCTCAAAATCAGAATCCAACTCCCTATTGCATTGATGAATAAGAGGGACATCACCTGTCAGAAAGAGATCATCCACATAAAGGACCAGAATGAGAGGTTTGTCCCTTTCAGTCTTGAAGTATAGGTTTTGGGTCAGCATTGCTCCTTGTAAATCCTAACTCCATAAGATAGTTATCGATCCTTTCATACCAAGCCTTGGGGCTTGCATCAACCCATAGAGGGATTTATTCAACTTGCATACATGAGTCTCACAATCTTGAACCTCAAACCCCTCAGGTTGTTCCATATAGACTTCCTCTTTAAGAAAACCATGTACGAAGGTAGTTTTGACATCCATTTGTTGTAGGCTCAATCCTTGCAAGGCAACAAAGACTATGATCGAACAAATGGTTGTATATCGGGCAACCGATGCCAATATCTCATCTTAGTCTAATCCTTCGTTTTGAGATAAGCCTCAAGCTACAAATCTGGCCTTGAACTTTTCAATTCTCTCATCATCTCTCTTGTAGAGCCATTTTGAAGTGACCACTGACTTGTCCTTGGGTCTAGGAACCACATCCCAGACATCATTCTTCCTAATCGAATCATACTCCTCCTTCATCGCATCCTTCCAAACTTGTTGTTTCACGACGTCTTCGAATGTGCAAGGCTCATATTGTACAATGGTACTCATGGTAGCTAAGTACCCTTTGTACCTATTCAACTTCTTTCTTTCATGAAATGTCCCCCTCAGTGTGTAGAAAATCATGTAGATTCACAAGCTCATGTAATGTACTAAAGCATAGGATAAAAATCTACTTCAACTTTCAACCAACGGAAGCTAATAGATCGATGAAAACAATATGAACAAGACGAAGATAAATCAATGGCACATAATACAATATGTATATGGGGAAAGCCACTACTCAAAACCCCACTATCCATTTTGCATATATCATAAATATGAGTGAATATACAAAGCTTGTTCTCACTAGAACAGTTCCACGCAAGTATGCTCAACTCTCTCAGCTCACAAGCAAGCTCTTGGCCAACACTTAGCCAATTTTTCAGTTCTCCAAGCCCCTAATCTCTTGCATAATTCCTAGGTTGAATAGTCCATATTTAAAGGGAATTCATGCTTCCAAAACTATGCAATCCAAACATAAGATCAATCTCTGATGCATGCATGATATTTACACTCCAACAAATAATACAACTAATAGTACATTGTCCTTACACTCTAATCTCAACTAGGTCGTTCTCTGAATTGGCATGCATGAATTTCTCGTGAGGGAATATTTAGTTAGCTGGAGTAGAACTAGTGGATGCACTAGTCCATTAACTGACTATTATTCCTCTATTAGTTCCACAAAGAATTTGGAACTAATTTAACTAAACTTAACTCAATAAACTGAGTGATCTAATTGCCAACCCAATTTAAACTCATATTGGACCCATAAAACTTAGGTAGAACATATACATGACTACAAAAAGACTTCCAAATCATAATTCCTTGCTAATTAAGTTAATTAAACATAATTAACTATTTACAAGTTTCTATGAGAATAGAATTCAATTTTAATTCTTAGTTTAATTCAAGGACAAATTAAACTGGAATTTTTTGTTGCCATTTCTCAACACTCCCTATCAACAAGAAAGGGATTATCAGCTACCCCGATCCTATCTCTGTGAAACTCGAATTTACATCTTGAAAATGCCTTTCTCAAAATGTCAGCATCTTTATCCTCCGTGGGAATGTCCTCTAACAACCTAATTCGCCTTAATACACAATCTCTGAGATGATGATATCAAATATCAATATGCTTGGACTGATCATGAAAAAATGGATTTTCAGAGAGTTTGATACAATGATGATTATTGCAGTAAATCACAGATGGATCCATCTACTTACAAAACAAACCAACGAGGATTTTCCTCATCTAGATGACCTCACATGGTGCTTGACTTGCATCCATGTACACTACCTCTGCCAAACTGAGGCAACTGATCTTTGTTTCCAGTTGTACCAAGAAACGGTTGCTGACACAATATTGAAGATCCCTCGTGATGTGCTCTTCCTGTCAGATGGACTCCCTGCCCAATATGAATCAATGAAGTCTTGAAGCTTCACTCCCTCTTTTCGTCTGTACCATAATCCATACTGGGAAGTACCCCTAATGTATCTCAACACATACTTTTTCGCCTTCCAATACATCTTGGTAGGCCTAACCATCACTTGACGAAGATGGTTAACTTCATAGCACATATCCATTTGTGTGTTCACCATGTACATGAGTGAACCCCCAAGCTGCCTATAAACAATAGCTTCCACTACTTCCCTTGAAGTAGCATCCTCCTTCCTCTAGTTACCTACTAGAGGAGTCTCCATGGGTTTGTTGCCCTCCATGTGGAATCTCTTGAGTATCTCATTGTCATACTTTTGCTGAGACACAAACAACTCCCCATCTCCCTGCCATACCTCCATGCCAAGAAGGTAATGCATGAGCCTCATGTCATTCATCTTAAACTCTCTTGCAAGGTCCTCCTTGCAAGACTTAATCAATTGATCATCACCTATCAGTATGAGATAATCAACATAAAGTACAATGATCATTAGTTTACCTTCTACCACTATGTGGTATAGGTTCACATATGCTTCACTCTTCGTGAAGACCAACTTGGTGAAGTAGTTATCTATCCTAGTGTACCAAGCACGGGGTGCTTGCTTCAGCTCATACAACGCTCTCTTGAGTTGACACAAATGTGACTCACGGTCAAAGGTCTCAAAACCTTTAGGCTGCTCTATGTACACCTCTTCCTTAATCATGTCATTAAGGAAGGTTGTCTTCACATCCACCTGATGTATCTCCAACCCATATGTGTTGATAGTGCCAATATAGATGTGATTGATAAGTACCTTGCAATAGGAGCAAAGGTTTCATCATAATCAATCCCGTCTACTTGTGAAAAGCCATGACCACAAATCTAGCCTTATGCTTCTCCACACTTCCATCTACAACGTTCTTTACCTTTTAAAGCTAGTGGGAGCTCACCACTAACTTTTCCTCCACTCTCGGGAACACATCTCAAACACTCTTACAAACTATGGAGTCACACTCCTCCACCATGGCATCAGCCCAAACCGGCTGCTCCTTCGCTTCCTTAAAGGAATATGGCTCTATTGCAATACATTTGCCCATAAGGGGCATGTATCTAGTGTACCTCTCAGGTGAACTCCACTGCCTGCATTGAGAAGTGGGTGCACCCACATTCTCTCATGCACCATCCAACAATCTATCAACCTCTCTAGTCTTCTTTCTTCCCTCTCTGGAAGACTCTACCTGAGTGGATGTCTCCACTCCCAGATCCTTTACATGTGGATGCTCCACATCGATTTGAGGCTCCTCAACCTTAGGAGATAAAATATCCTCATCTAAATGTAGCTCAAGCTCCCTCTCAATGGAAAATCATATGGCCTTCTCCTTATCAAATCTAACATCCCTGCAAACCATTGTCATCCTGTTGGTTGAAAAGTACACCTAATAGTTGTGAGGTGTATTAGTGTACCCCACAAATATCCCCAACTCTGATATCGAATCAAGCTTCTTCAATGCATATTTGGTCACATGGAAATATACCGATGACCCAAAAATCCTGAAGTGACCGACATCTGGTCTCTTACCAGAATAAGCCTCCTCTAGTGTCTTCATCTTGAGTATCTGATGTGGGCTACGACTCTGAACATAAACTGTTATGTTGCATGCCTCAGCACAGAAGTGTAGTGGTAGGCCCTAATCATGCAACATCGCCCTTGCTACCCCTACTATGCTTATGTTCTTCCTCTCGACCACCACATTCTATTGAGGGTTATGGGGTGTCATCAACCCCTGTTTAATCCCCTCTGCTGCACAAAAGTTCTTAAACTCATTTGAGACATACTCACCACCATTATTACTCTGTAGAGCCTTAACATTCTTGCCCGATTTTTTCTCCACCAATGCTTTAAACTCACAAAACTTTGTGAAAGTTTGATCCTTTTTTTGCATGAAAAATATCCATCATTTATGAGAATAGTCATCAACAAATATAACATAATTCCTGCAATTGGTCATGGATGTTGTTGAGAATGCTCCACACACATCTGAATGGACATGCTCTAGAATAGCCTCTCCTTAACTGTATCTGTCATCAAATTAAGACTTGGTGTATTTTCCCAAAGTACACCCCTTGCATGTATCAACATGCTCAAGTGTACCTTTGGTAAGACTAGTAGAATCTGTTGCAATATCTTCAAAGCTCCATGATGCAAGTGACCCAATCGGTTGTGCCAAAACTCACCAATGTCTCGACTTTGCACCCTTTCTACTTTTGTGGTCAAAGTAGCACACTCTTCTACCTCCATCTTATAGAGATTCTTCACTTGAATCCCTATCTTCTTTACCTGACCCGTGGCTATGTGTCGAAGGAATGACTTTTGTCTCGAGAAGATCACATCATAGCCTTTATCCTCAAGCATGGCAACAAATACCAAGCTCTTCTTCAGCCTGGGCACATACATAACATTTTTCAATTTGAGTGGAGCCCCATGTTCCCTCTGAAAAGTAATCATGCCCAATCCAGTAACACTATACTTCCCATAGTCACCCATCTCAATATGCATCTGGAGATCTTTCTCCTCCAAGTCACTGAATAACTCTTTGTCGCCAGTCATGTGGAATGAAGCTCCACTGTCTAAGTACCATACACTTCCCATCATTTATGACACCATTCATGCAATGAGGGAAAATTCAAATTATAATTCAAAAGTCAAGGCCTCACTCGCTACTCCTCCTAAGGACTTCTTCTTGCACTTCTTGAGTGGACAATTGTAGCAAAATGGCCCAACTCATGACAATGAAAGCTCTTAACTTTCGTCACGCCTTTATTCTTACCTCCATGATAAGAATCCAATTTGGAACGGGAGGCTTTCCCTTTCCCCTTGTTCGCCTTAATTACTAAGGCACAATTCTCTTCATCATTAGTATTTGATGAAGATCCATCCCTAGTGTTCCTCCTGATCTCCTCTTACATCAAATCTAACCACAGTCGTTGCCAATCCGGAAGCTTCTCTCGACCATTGATAAAATCATGATAACTATGCCAACACTTTGGGAGTCCTAGAAGAGAAAGACTCACCATATCATCCTTGAGAACCATGATTCCAACACTTCCAAGTTCATCATGACATTGAGTGAACTTGGTCAAGTATTTTGGAATAGTCTCTCCTTTCTCCATTTTGATTTTTCAAAGTTTGTCCTTTAGTGCCAATTTCCTTTGGTCATTGTTGTTCTTATACAAATTCATCAATGTTTTCCACATAGAATATGGATTTTCCTTGCCATGGAGACTCGAGACAATGTGGTCTCGAATGCCCTAAAGGATTATCCATCTCACCTTCGCCACACACTTCTTTCATTTGGCCAAATTCTATGCATCCATTGTTGTTGGCTTAGGAATTTCTTGATCAACGAATTCCTTCAAGCCATTATCCTCTAGCACAACCTCCATTCTGTCCCTCCAGGCTATAAAGTTTGAGTTGCCTTCCAAAGCATACTTAAGCCACAAACTGTAGAACACCATCTGTCGATCTTGAAGTATGTATTGCAAATTCGAATTTCACCTGTAACCAAAGTTCAAAACTTCAAAATATCCTCTAGTATATTATTCTCAGCTCTGATACCATGTAGAAAATCTTGTAGATGCATAAGCTCATGCAATGTACTAAAGTGCAGGACAAGAATCTACTTCTACTTTCAACTAGCGGAAGTCAATAGATTGATGAAAACGATATGAAAAAGAAGAAGGTGAACCAATGGCACATAATACAAGATGTATTTGGGGAAATCCACTGCTCAAAACCCTATTATATGCATTGCATATATCAAAACTATGAGTGAATATGCAAAGCTTGTTATCACTAGAACAATTATGCACAAGTATGCTCAACTCTCTCAGCTCACAAGCAAGCTCTTAGCCAACACTTAGCCAATCTTGTAGCTCTCCAAGCCCCTAATATCTTGTGTAATTTCTAATATGAATAGCCCGTATTTAAAGGGAATTCATGCTTCCAAAAATGCAAAATCCAAATATAGGATTAATATCTGATGCATGCATGATATTTACACTCCAGTAAATAATACAACTGATAGTACACTACCCATCTCTAGTCTCAACTAGGTCTTTCTCTGAACTAACATGCATGATTTTCTCATAAGGAAATCTTCAATTAACTGGATTAGCACTAGTGGATGCACTAGTGCATCGACTAACTCTTAGTCCTCTATTAGTTCCACAAACAATTTGGAACTAATTTAACTGAACTTAACTTAGTAATTTCCAACTCAATCTAAACTCATACTAGACTCCTAAAATTTAGGGAGAACATATACATGACTACAAAAAGACTTCCAGCTAGAAATTCCTAAGCTATTTAAGTTAATTAACTATTTACAAGTTGCTATGAGAATAGAATTCAATTTTAATTCTTAGTTTAAATTAAACTCGAATTTCTTGTTGTCATTTCTCAACACAGTGCAATATGTTTCTCAACATCTTCAAGAGTATCTTTGAGCCATAAAGGCATTTTTCTTGAAGTAGAGGACTCACTAGGAGGTGGATCAATGGGATCCATTAGACCTTCAACATTGGGCATTGGTTCATTAGACGAGGTTCATCCCACTTTTCTACATCAGCATCATCATTTTCCTTCCTAGGGATAGGAAGATCTTAGATCTTTCTAAGAGCAGAATCTTCATCAAAAGTGCCATCATGACTTAATTTCACTTCCCTTTGACTAGGCACATAGATTCTATATGCCTTAGAAGTTTCACTCTAGCCCACAAATGTCGCTTTCTTCCCAGATGCATCTAATTTGTTTCATTTTTCTTTCGGTACATGAAAATGGACAGGACAACAAAAAATTCTAAAATGAGAAACATCAGATTTCTTACCAGTGAAAACTTATTTGGGTGTATTGAAGTCCAAAGCTTGATGTGGGAATCTATTTTGGACATTCACAATGGCGTTGGAGGCTTCTTCCCATAAGAACTTTGGTAGATCTTGCGCATGAAGCATGGCATGGGTGGCTTCTATGGTAGTACGATTCTTCCTTTTGGCAACACCATTTTTTGAGGAGTATATGTGGTAGTGGTCTCCCTATCAATGCCATCTTCTCTACAATAGTCTTTGAATTCATTTGACTCATATTAGGTCCCATTATCGGTCCTCAATATTTTGATTTTCTTCCCTATTTTATTCTCGTCCAAGGCTTTGGAGCGGAACCATTTGAAAACTTCATCCTTATTTAAGAAATAGATCCATGTTTTGTGAGAGAATTGATCCACAAAATAGCATAGTACAAATATCCACCTAAATATGTCATGGGCAACATATCTGATAGATCAAAATGGACCAATTGAACAATATCGGTCGTTCAGTTCCACTTGAGGGGAATGGTCTCCTTGTATGTTTTCTAGCTTCACATCCTTGAAAAACACCTTCATGATTCAAGTTGAATTCGGGCTGACCTATGACCATTTTCCTTACGTCAAGTAAGGCTATGAAATGAAGGTGATAAAATATCTGGTGCCATAATTCAAATTGAAGATAAATACCACACATTATTGCTCCAATAGACTTCCTCCAACCTGATAGAGACCTACCCTGAATCTAAGAGTGAATGCATCTCTTGGGTTCCTTTTCCAAACACAAACCTTCCCATCAATGAGTGTCACCTTGAAACCTTTATCTTCCATCACAAAAATAGAGACTAAGTCATTTTTCAGATTAGGTACATATAGTACTTCTTGTAAGTGGAGGGTTTGACATTAATTTAGGTGAAGAGTAACATTCCCAATTTGTTTCATGAGATAAGTATCATTATCCCCAAGTATAATCTTCTTATTTGTCTTCTTTTCAATGAAGTTTGAGAGGGATTCTTTGTACCCAGTGAAGTTCCTTGAGGCGCCACTTTTAATCAACCAATGATTCAATGTATTTGGAGGAGAGGCGGTGGTGTGGGAAGAAATAAGATAAAATTATTTTTGCTTTGCAACATTAACTTCTTCATGCCTGGAGTTTCTTGACTGCTTGGGACGATGACCACTTCCATTTTGAGCAGTGGGAGCATTCCTCTTTCCTTTGTTGTTGAACCTGGTGTTCCTTTGATTTCCATTGCCTTTGAATTTGTTGTTATTGTTATCATCATCTCTTGGAGTATCCTTCTTGTGAGGACACTCTCTAGCAAAGTGGCCAAACCTGTTACAATTGAAGGGTATTCTTTTTCTTCCTTCTTTGAATCCCGACTTAAACCCTTGTCCTTGATTTCTTGGACCAACATTTTTCTTCCTCTTAGAATGAGCAGAGAAGGCAGTAGGATTGTTTCCATTTGGAAGCTTGTCTCTTTGCATCATCCTTATTGATCTTGAATGCATCTAGCCAAAAATTCATTAAATCATGGAATTCTATCATTGTTGAGGATGGTAGTGTTGAACACATCCCATTCTCTTGTAAGGCCTCCAAGTGCAATAAGAGTAATCTTCCTATCGCCAATGACTTCTCCAATAAATAGGAGACCATTCTTGATCTTGATAATCCTCATGAAGTAGGATTGGATGGATTCTCCTCTATCCATCTTGATGTCTTTCAACTTGTTCTTGAGAAAGAGAACTTGATTTGAATTATTTACTTTGAACATCTCAACTAGCTTGTCATACATTTCCTTAGATGTTTCCAAATCAGAAATATAGGCAACCAAAGGCTTATGAATAGAATCAACAATGATTTTCTTAGCTTTAACCTCACCTTTCTTGTACTTTGTTTATTTAGTTATGGATTCATTTGGACGAGGCTCCACCACTCTTCCTTTGACATAGTCCATAGCATAATTTTCTTCCAATGTCAAATCTAGAGACATCTACCATGCATGACAGTCAAATTTGTCCTTATGCTTGTCCTTAGATTTGAAGTAAGAGGTAGTTGTCATTGGGACTAGTTCCAAGTTCTTGTCCAACAATTTCCGTTAGTGATTGCTTTGCTTCAGTCTTGCTTGGGCTTTGTCTTCACCTAAGCTCTGGTACCATGTTAATTTTAGATAGAAATGGTATGTTCTATGCTTTAGCACAATTTACTTCAATGCTCCTTATCAACCCAATGACAGTTTCCAATTATATTAAATAGCAATTATATTAACTTAAACACATTGATAGTAAATGCAGATAGAACATAAAAGCATGTGCAGAAGACAAGCCAAGACAAGAGGACATAAGATATGGTGGATGCCAGGGACAAACCCCAGCGTGGGGAACCCTTTGATCAAATCTTATTATTATCCTTCAATAGTTCAACAGAGAGAGAGTGTGTACAAATATCATATTTACATGCCCAAAACAATGATGCCAAATCAACAATCAACAATAGTCAATGCAGCCCTATTCCAAAAGTCATCGGTGGTCATAGTATCCCCAAAATGTCCTCCAAGTAGCTCGATCAACAACAGAAGAATTTGGCCTTCCAAGAGGGTCAAAGTTAGCCCAAAAATAGTTTTGTCAACCTAGTCAAACCCTGCTGTAATTTCTGCGGTCAAATAAGAAAGTCAACATTGAAGTCAACACGGTCAAACTATCTCAATCACCTTGAAAATCTCGGCAATCAATGTGGCCTTCAGAAAATGAAAATTTTCCCACAAAAATGAATTCAGCACATGGTCAACAGTCCAAGTCAACAATGGTCAACGCTACCCTGGTTTCTAAAATTTTCGGCCTCTAAAAACAATCTTGAAATTTGTCCTCTTTCACACGTGCGAAGTGTAATGCCTCCAAGTTGTAGGAACCAATCAAAAGAGAAGTGATATGATGAGGGGAGTGATGTCCAAATGAGAGATAGGTCACTCCTATTTATACACTTCGTTGTGGGTGAGAGACAAATCCATTGGGATTCATGAACCTACATTTGACTGAGGCCAACCTTGACAATTTGTGCATGAAAAAAAATAAATTCAAAATTCCATTTCTCCTTGTCAGAATGAGATGATCTTTATATCAAAATTAGACCTCTTGAAAAGAGGAATGCAATGAAATATTCATCTCCATCATATGAGTTGTCCTAAGGTGGAATTTGTTCCTATTTTCTAATTTTAACAACAAGTCTCTCTAAAACCTAGATTAATGAGGAGGTTCAAGGACTAGTATCCAACCTAGTTCATTTTCACAAAAGGGAGACTAAGATTTTCAAAATTATAGGTACATAATGATTGGTATAATTAAGTCATAACAAATAACAAGAGAGACCAAGAAAACATTTACATGCCATCACAATCTTTGACAATAAATTTAAAGCCATGTGCATGAGGTATTTGATAATGAAATTTCAATTACCAAAGTCCTCTAGGAAGCAACATGGGTTAGCTAGCACGTAGCTAAAGCTTACCACTTTGGAAAGTGGCACCCAACTAGCAACCTTAACTCAAAATCAATAAAAAACTTACAAGAGCTTTGTCAAGTTTTTGTGGATGTACAAATAGAATAACAACTTTCTCACAATACTCTGAACTCTAAGTGTGTATGTTTATTGTTAAACAACTAGTCCCAATTTTTTTTGATATAATAATTAAAAACAAAATATTTAATAATTAAATATATGAGAAAATTAAATGTAAATATATCTTTTTATTTAAAAAAGAATTATATTATCGGATATCTAAATATTTAAATATTTAAGTAATAATACTTATTACACCAATTATATCAAATAATGTATAATATTTTGTTTCATTGAAAAAAAAATTAATAATGATTTTACTCTCTAGTAACAAAATTCTACCATGTAATCTAAAGCCATAACCATGATATTAATCTCTGATTTATGTTATTTCTCATATTTAGTTTCTATTAATTTATAAATAAAATGTTTAACTCCATAATAATAAAATGTGACATTTTATTAAAATTGTTGAATATCAATTTCTGGATTCCAACTGTATATAGAATTTGGAGTTATCCAACTCTTTGAGTAAACTCACTAGCGAGGAAAACATACACAGAAATACTAAAATTGTTGTGCATGTTTTCTCTTAAGCGTCTAATATTTAGGCCACGAGTCTGTCTTTTCACTGGTGTGCATGCCTTCTCTTTCTTTAAGATTTACGCCACTGTTCTGTCTTCTCCTTCACTTTTACTGCGTCTTTCGTTTAATTGCTGTTACAGGTATGGGAGGGCCGAAGAATTTATTTAAAGAACTCACAAAAAATTTCCGGTTTCAAATGTATTTTGTGACGTTGTGTTTCTTATGTCATATGCATTTGCTATTACGGTTTGTGTGACGATAGAGTTTCTAGAAGGTTTGAATAAAAAAATAGATGAATAGAGAATATTTAATAAATAATTATATTTTCTAAAAAAAAATAGGTGGATAAATTAAAAATATTTTCCCTATTGAATACCTATTTTAGATAGTCAATTATTTTTACCATTATTTTAATAATATTTTAAAGATATTTTTTGGAATTTCCCTAAACAATTTTTGGTCATCATATTTTTATTACTATTTAAAAGTAGTTTTTGAAGGTATTAAAAAGATGGAGTGCATTAAAAAAAGCTAGACCATTTGAATTGATAATTTCCATAATTTAGGGCTAGAATTTGGGTAAATTTAACACTAAAATATTTCCAAAAATCTTTCAAAATTAAGAAAATTTAGCATTAAATTTAGAGTTTTTTATTTCAATTTTATGAATTATTTTTAGAGGTTTTTGATTTCAATTTTATGAATTATTTTTAGTGAAATCTTGAATTTTGTTGTTTAAAATCAGTTTTTGATTGCATATATAGATTGAATATTATGGAAAACTCTAGGGCACTGGGAAGAGTTCACAACTCAAACTTGTGATTAGTTTTTGAAGGTATAAAAAAGATTGAGTGCACTACAAAAGGCTAGACCATTTGAATTGATAATTTCCATAATTTAGGGCTAGAATTTGGGTAAATTTAACACTAATATATTTCCAAAAATCTTTCAAAATTAAGAAAATTTAGCATTAAATTTAGAGTTTTTTATTTCAATTTTATGAATTATTTTTAGAGTTTTTTTATTTCAATTTTATGAATTATTTTTAGTGAAATCTTGATTTTTGTTGTTTAAAATCAGTTTTTGATTGCATATATAGATTGAATATTATGGAAAACTCTAGGGCATTGTGAAGAGTTCACAACTCAAACTTGTGATTAGTTTTTGAAGGTATAAAAAAGATTGAGTGCACTACAAAAAGCTAGACCATTTGAATTGATAATTTCTATAATTTAGGACTAGAATTTGGGTAAATTTAACACTAAAATATTTCCAAAAATCTTTCAAAATTAAGAAAATTTAGCATTAAATTTAGAGTTTTTTATTTCAATTTTATGAATTATTTTTAGAGTTTTTTTATTTCAATTGTATGAATTATTTTTAGTGAAATCTTTATTTTTGTTGTTTAAAATCAGTTTTTGATTGCATATATAGATTGAATATTATGGAAAACTTTATGTGAAAAGTTCACAACTCAAACTTGTGATTAGTTTTTGAAGGTATAAAAAAGATTGAGTGCACTACAAAAAGCTAGACCATTTGAATTGATAATTTCCATAATTTAGGGCTAGAATTTGGGTAAATTTAACACTAAAATATTTCCAAAAATCTTTCAAAATTAAGAAAATTTAGCATTAAATTTAGAGTTTTTTTATTTCAATTTTATGAATTATTTTTAGAGTTTTTTTATTTCAATTGTATGAATTATTTTTAGTGAAATCTTGAATTTTGTTGTTTAAAATCAGTTTTTGATTGCATATATAGATTGAATATTATGGAAGACTCTAGGGCACAGTGAAGAGTTCACAACTCAAACTTGTGATTCTAAGTAATCCCTCACAAAGTTTGGGCAAATTTGACCTAAAAATATGCCTGAAAACCTTCATAAATGTATGAGATAAACTAAGGCAAACCATTTGGAATGGCGACAATTGGTGAAGGATGAGAAACATTTTCATTGAATTCAAATTGTCTTGACAATGAACCAAACTAGATGGTTCTAGATTATTGAGTAACATATTAACTAAATTCAAATTGTAATAAAAATAAACCAAACTAGATAGTTCGAAACTAGTCGTAAAAACTTTCTATTCGAAACTAGTGGACAAAACTTTTTCCCATGAGATTATCTCCTAAAAATTTATTAATTGAATTATCTCCTAAAAATTTATTAATGGAGTTGTCTATAATGCGACTTTTTGGAGATTTCGGCGACAGAATCTGGCGGAAGAAATTGAGGTTAAATCTTTATTTGTTGCAGTTAAACTGGTTTTTTAACTGCATATTTGGATTCAGCGCACTGAACACCCCCTGGGACACTTTGATTGTGCTAGTTTCCTGGGACACTTTGATTGTGCAGAAACTAGCGATCAAACTTGCGATTCCAATAAATTATTACCGGATTTTGACCTGAAAAACCCACCAAAAAAGCGTTCAAAAAATCGCATTATAGACCATTACTTTATTAATTGGATTCATTTTCTTGAAAACCACATCTGAGGCAGTTTCCTCATAAACAGATGGTGTATGCTTCTTATCCCGGCGGTTGCTTCATTCAACGCACCGTACAGACGAGATGGGACGTGTGACTGTGCCACCCACGATGGACGTCTTCAAATCTCTCTATTCTTCCTCTGTCACGCGTCAATTCCAGTGTCATAGACGTTGGTTTGATGTTTCCGCTGGCGCACGATAGTTCTTTTCTCGCACACTGGCGGCTACAGCTCTTTCTTTCCGACTCGGCAGATAAAATAAAGTTTCTTTGACCATGAAAATTGCAAAAGATTTGTTCTATGAACTTTGGTCCGCCGCCGTGAATCAAACTCTCATCCGCGTTGAATAACTTGGGCAAATATTATCCTTCGAGATTCTGTGCTGCTGGAAGAGATTAGAAACTCAATAACTATCTTCTTCCTTCCTAACTTTGACCTGAAAAAGCTTTCTACCATGTGCAGAGTTTAATATCTTCGTCCATTTATAGCTGCCTGTGATGCCTAAACTTGAATCGACGCGGACTTGAAATATTAATTCACTACGGACTAAAGGATTAATTCTGTATCGTTTTCTATGATATTATGAGTACATGGGACATAAATTCACTTAAAATTTTATTTTTTATTATATTTATAATACTCAGTCGTTGATTTCCTTAATCTTGGTGTCAATTTAGTACTTTTATTCCATATTTATTAAAAATTATAAAAAGCAATACATCATTGCTAATAATCCTCCCACTTAGAAAACCAAGTCTTCCACTAACTTAAAAAGTTAAATCATTGTTTATCGTTAGTAATAACGATAACCAATAAATGGGATTTTCTCCATTGCCGTTACACTATTAGTTCTATTTTTTTTTCCAAGGGTTTCTCTTAGAGTGTTATTTTTTTTGTTTTTTTAAGTGTTATTTATTATTTGAACGAGGATTTTGAAGTCGTATTATTAACAGAGAAGTCTTTTTTCCTATTATTGAATTTGTTTTTTAATTAATTAGGAATTGAAATTTTAATTGAAAATATTTGATTAGTTGATTCGAATTTAAATAGAGACAACAACAAATTATAGATATAACTATAAATACAAAGATGTAGCAGAAATAACACTTAATTTCATTAATATCAAATACTGAAAAATGCTTACAAGCATAATGCTTACAAATATTGAAAAATGCTTACTAACTTAAAAAGTTAAATCATTGTTTATAGTGAGTAATAATGGTAACAAAAAATAGAAAATAAATAAATAGGATTTTCTCCATTGCCCTTTCACTATTACTTCCTCTAATTTTTTTTTTCAAGGGTTTCTCTTAGAGTGTTATTCTTTTGTTTCTTTGGTTTCTTTTAAATTGTTATTAATTATTTGAACAAGATTTTTGAAGTCGTATTAACTGGGGAAGTTTTTTTATTATTATTTAATTTGTTTTTTAATTAATTAGAGATTGAAATTTTAATTGAAAATATTTGATTAGCTAATTTGAACTTAAACAGGAACTCAACAAATTACAAATATAACCATAAATACAGAGATAGGGAAGTTTTTTTTTTCATTATTTAATTTGTTTTTTAATTAATTAGAGATTGAAATTTTAATTGAAAAAATTTGATTAGCTGATTTGCACTTAAACAGGAACGCAACAAATTACAAATATAACCAGAGAAATAACACTTCATTTCATTAATATTAAATATTGAAAAATGCTTACAAACATAATGGAAACAAGACTAGCTTGGATGAAGGTAGATTATCTCTAAGAAGAGATGTGGCGGCCTCATGCCTTTAAACTATGTTACAATGAGGCTCAAGGGCCTATTTATTATTGAAAAACATGAGAAAACCATAAACAACCAAAACTCTAACCCAATGAGATGTAACGCCAAGAATTTGTGGGCCCCGTTGAGGTTAGTTGGGCAACCAAATTCTCGAGGTCATAACTTGGTCAGATGATCTCCGTTTGACACGTACAATACCTTGTTGGAAAGATCTCTCCGAGTACTACAGGATTTGCCATAGGTTGCTTGCAGTGGACCTTAAAAATGCCATTTATGGGGTCAAAACTACTCTAGAATTTCAGGGCCCAAAAAATTGCTAAAAATAGTAAATGTTGAAATAAACAAGGAAACAAATAAAGCCAACTAGAGGTCTAAGTGGAATAGGTGGGTGGCCACCAATATCCGCCTCAATCATTCCTCCCCTCTTAGGAAGCAATGGTCTCCATTGCATGCAGAGCCTCCAAGATGTGAGGAAATTTCTGTTGAACTTAGTCCCTAGTGAGCCACTTGCCATGGTGCAAGAGTTGGTCAGCTTTGACAATCTGATATAGTTGGATCTTTTGTTGGCGAGTTTTCTTGACCTAAGTGTCCATAATCCTATCAGTTGTAACATGTTCCATGCGGTCTGAGTTTAACTCTGTTGGTGTGAGTTGTTCTGCAATGTCTGATGTGTCTAGTAAGTATGGTTGGAGATGATGTACATTGAACAATAGGTGCAGGCCAAGGAATGGGGGAATGTTGAGCTCAGAAGCATTGTCTCCCACATGCTTGGTAATGATGTAAGGACCATATTGGAGTGGTCTGAGCTTCTAATGGGCTCTGGTAAGACATTTTTTCTGTAGATGCAACCAAACTTTGTCACCCACCTTAAACTTGTGTAGCACCCAATATTGATCATGTTGTTGTTTGTACTTGGCATTTGACTTCTCCAGGATGTCGTGAACCTGTTGGTGTATGTGTTGGATGCATTCAATAAATTTAGTCGCTTTATCATCCTCAGACAACACATCTGGATTTTGTCTATGTAGTCGCATGAGGCATGGAAACAACAATCAGGCACAATGGTTGAAATCATAGACCCACTTGAAAAGGACTGCAACGAGTCAAGTTGTGGAGAATTCTATTATAATTGTGTTACACATATGGAAGACTCTCATCCCAGGTTCAAGGATACTTGGAGTTGTACATGTAGAGTATGTGCACTATCATCCTATTGACGATCTCTGTCTCAACATCAATCCGGGGATGAAGCCAGTCGATTTGGTGAGCATGGCGTCCAATAGTGTCTAAAGGCTTGACAAGAATGTGCTTAGGAACCTGCTATCTCAATCTAATATAATGGTTTGTGAGATCCAAAAAAGTACCCATACTCATTCAAATAAGAGCTTGGTAGTGTCCTCTCTGGTGATACTCTTCTTGTAGGCCGCCAATATAACCATCTTCGAAAATATATCCATGACCAAAAATACATAGTCATTACCATGCTTGGTGGAAAGAAGGCCAGACATGTAGTTTATGGAGATGGATTCCCACAGCTGGTTGGGAGTAGGCAGAGGAGTGTACATTCCTTGCTTCTTGATGGTTGGATTGGTGTAATGCATGATCTGATATATTTCCCAACATCTAGTCGAAGTTTGGGCCAATAAAATTACTTTTGTAGTACAACTACAGTTTTCTTCACACTAAAGTGTCTTGTGACCCGACTGTAGTGCACCTCCCAAATCATCTTGGCATGGTTGCTTGAAGGAACACTGTTATGCAACCATCTCACAAAATAGAAGAAAAGATAGATCAATGACTTCAAAATCAGCCTCTTTGAGGGGGCAACCTCCTTTACATTACACAAATGAACAATTCTTGGATGATACAAATGACAAGACATCCTTTCTATATGTAGGAGTCTAAGGGGTCACAATATAATTAACGTCAACGTAACAATAATAATGTAAGGGCACAATAATAACAATAGTGAGCTTCTATGAGGCACAATAATACAATAAGGGGGTTTGACTAATAACAATAAGGGCTACATTAGTAGTATAGGGATCTAACATGCCCCTCTCCTTCAAAAAGTGTTGTCCTCAACACTTGAGTAGTTATGGATACTTATGTATAAAATTATCATCCCCCCATGTGGAATCATCAGCAGGTAAGTTCGTCCACTTAATGACATACTCTGAATTGATCAATTTCGTAGCTATCAAGTTTTTGTTTCCATGACTTCTTTAGGTTCCAATATGATTTTTCCTTCCTTGTCAAGTTCTAGAAATATTGTTTGAACTGGGAGCTTGTCACCTATAAACTTCTTTAAGCATGAAACATGGAGAACTGGTTGCACTCAAGAAGATGCACAAATCTCTAATTTGTATGCCATAATACCCATATTTTGCAACACCTTGTAAGGACCATAGCACTTTGGTGATAATTTATTATCCTTCTTAGCTTGCTTGAGGGACATTTGTTTGTATCATTGTAGCTGTAAAAATACCTAGTTGCCTACATCAAAACTTCTTTCACTGCGATGCTGATCTGCCTGTTGTTTCATTCGATTGTACGCCAAAGTGGGGTTATCCTTTAAGAGTTGGATAACTTGTTGTTGATGCCCGATGTGATCTTTCACTGCTTGAAACTTTTTCTTCTTGATATGTCCTTCTATCTTGAGAGTTTGAGGAGTGGTAATTCCTTCCAATGCATTATAAGATATGGTCATATTCATTTATTTTTTCTATAGGGTTGGTTCTTGGTGTATATCTTCTTCTTTTGACATTTCCTGATCCTTTTCTTGCTGATATTTCACAGCTTGAACCTTCTTCTTCTTGATATGTCCTATATCTTGAGAGTTTGAGGAGTGGCAATTCCTGCCAATGCAATACAAGATATGCTCAGATTCATTTCTTCTTTCTCTGGCGTTGGTCCTAGTGCATATCCTCTTCTTTTGACGTTTCTTGATCCTTTTCTTCCTCCTCTTCACAATCTATGTAAAATACATTCTTCTCAACACACTTATGACCTTTAGCTTATTTTCTATCACGATTGTAACAAATCCATTTTTCTCTTTTTTCTTCCAATTGTTGTGGTGTCAACCTTGTAGGTTGTGGAAGGCTAAGAGCAACAACACTTCAATATTTATAGTTGTGAGTGACAGGATTCCTTGTTTCCATATTTTTTTCTTTCAAATTTTCTTGCCAACCTGAATGTCTTCTCCAATGAATAAGGTTCCCAAAGACGAACCTCATGTTGAATGTTATCCCCTATGAAGACATCAATCCTCTGCTTCTCTATAATATAATTTACGCTTATATTTAATTCTTGGAAATCCTCAATGTACCTTTCCATCAAACCCTTTTGTTTGAGATTTATCAATTGGATAAAGAAGGTGTTGCTCTTTGTATCCTCATAATGTGCTATCATTTCCTCCATGAAAATTGACGAGGTGACAAGTGGTTTACAAGAACAAAGCCCTCTATACCATACAAATTGATTTGGTTCTAAATATAAAGATAAAATACGTAACTTTTGTAATAGTTGCACATCATGCATATCAAAATATTGCTCCATATGTAGTATCCAAGTTATCGGATCCTTGCCATCAAACTTCCTCATATCTCTTTTTCTTTCTTTTAGGAGCTCAATCTTAAAATGATTGTAACTTTGTAATTTTGGATCTCCAAGTTTTGAAATTTCGCCCTGTGGTAGCCCTCTAAGTCCTCTTTCTAACCCCACAGGTCTGATTGAAATTGGATTCTTTAAGATAGAGTTATACCTAATCTCCCACACTGACCTGATTATTTACTGGTTCCATAGAGTGAACTTTTATGAAGTGCCATGTGTCACAATTTCAACCTTCGACTCTAAAAACGATACCTAAAAAAAAAAAGGTCATCCTCTTTCTCTCAATTTTTATGAAATTTAAGTATGATGCTTAGAGAGAAAGTTATGATGATGTTCCCAAGGTCGCTCATTTTCGATGGAATTCGGGAGCCTTCACATACCCTAACTTCCTTGGATCCTATATTCGAAAATATAGCGAGACATGATTTGAAATTTGGACATGAGGTTTATCAGAATTTCGGCTCAAATGGGTTTTTATTTTCATCTTCTGAAACATCGTAGAAAAAAAAAGTTAGAGAAAAAATTCCATGATGACCTATTTGAAGTAGCAAAACCCTATAATCCAAAGCTCTAATACCAAATGTTATGGAACCAGCTCACAAAATAAAAGAAAATATAGGTCAATGACTTCAAAATCAACCTCCTCGAGGGGGAAACGTCCTTTACATTACACAAATGAAAAATTCTTGGTTGATACAAATGACAATACATCCTTTCTATATATAGGAGCCTAAGGGGTCACAATATAATTTGAGCCGACATAGCAATAATAATGTAAGGGCACAACAACAAAAGTAGTGAGCTTCTATCGGGCACAATAATACAATGGGGTGGTTTCACTAATAACAATAAGGGCTACACTAGTAGTATAGGGACCTAAAAAACATAAATGTGACCTAAGTAGCATAATAATGCATCCTTGAGGTGGAAATTAGGAACTTGCTATCCATCTACTAGCATCTAGTATGTGGAGGTGAAATCTAGAACATTTTAGTATAATTGCAACCATCCAGAGGTCTCATGACCACAAGAGTTGAGAATAGTAGTCAATGTTGCAACTGGGGGCTGGTTGAGGCAGTTTGCAACATGATTGGTGCTACCCTTTTTGTATTTAATGTTCAAGTGGAATAGTTGCAGATATGTAGACCACTTCTGATAGCGATCGTTCTGCAACTTCCCCTATGTCTATATAAGCTAAGGAGGTCGTTGATCGGTGTGGATGACCATCTCCTTCCCCAGAATGTAATGCTTCGACTATCGGTAAGCCTGCACGATGGAATACATATGTTTATCATAGGTGGGGTACTTTCAAATTGTATCGGAAAATGTCTAACTATGATAGGCCACTGGATGTCTGTGTTGGGTGAGGACTACACCAATAACATAGTCTGAGGCGCCTGTCTCGATTTCAAATGGTTTTTGTAGGCCTGGTAGTGTAAGCACCAGTGTAGAGAAGAGGTGGTGCTTCAACTCAACGAACGCCTTCTGTTGGGACTCGGACCAGGAGAACTTTTCTTTTTCCCTATCCTTAGTAAGTTGACTCAAAGGCCAAGTAGTATGGGAGAATCTCAACAAGAACCTCTGATAAAAATTTGCAAGGCCTAAAAAGTTGTGAAGCTCGATTTGAGTGGTTGGGGCTAGCCAATCCTGAATAACTTGGATCTTAGTTGAGTCCACATGCACACCACACTCATTTATTATGTGACCCAAGTATTAGACCTAGCTCATGCCAAAGCGCATTTATCTAATTTGGCGCATAGTTTGTGCTACCGAAGGATTTGAAGGACCTGTTGAATGTGTTGCAAGTGTTCTTTCCAATTTTTGCTAAAGATGAGAATGTCGTCGAGAAAAATAACCATAAACGAGTTGGTGAGGGGCCGCAATATGTAATCCATTAGCCTCATAAAAGTAGCATGGGAATTTGTCAACCCAAAGGGTATAACCAACCATTATAAAAGGTCTTCCTTGGATTTAAATGTGGTCTTCCATACATCTATGGGCTCTATTGGAACTTGGTGATAACCAGATTTCATATTGATCATGCTAAAGTACTTGGCCCCCTTGAGTTGTTCCAATCAATCTATGGGATTAGATACATGTTCCTGACAATGATTTTGTTCAATGCTCGATAATCAATGTAGAGCCTCCAGGTATTGTTCTTCTTCTCTATAATTACAATCGGGCTCCCACAAGTTGAGGAACTTGGTTGGATGTGCAATTTTTACAGCAACTCTTGGATTTTCCACTTGATCTCTTCATTTTGAGATTGGAGCAGCAATATAGGCCGGTTGGGTAGAGGTGCTTCGAGAGTCATATCGATCAAATGCTTGACCTAAAAATGCAAGGGTACACCTGTGGATGAGGAGAAGATGTCCATGTATTCTTCCATGACTATCTCTACGTACTTTTTATACTTGGAGAAACCCTTCCCGGGGGCCATGGATGTGTCTGCAACCTTCCCCTTACTTTGAGAGCGAATAAAAAAGAAAAAAAATTTCCCATTCTAGGAGGTGACCTTATTGCATTTCTTAAAAGAGATCAAGGAGATGGCAGTAGGTGGGGCTACCTATGGTATCCTGTATAACTTACTACCCAAATAAATAATAATAGAGTGAGGTGTAGACTCATATACATCATGTCACTTCCACAAGTATGGTTGTCCTAATAATACATCACAAAGTTCAATAGGAGCAACATCACACAAAACCTCATCCATGAAGGGCTTGATGCTATAGGGAAGGCAACGTTGCTGTCTGATGTGGAGATCTTGTCCTTGGTGAAGCCACCTGATGGTATATGGATACAGATGTGCTGCAGTCGGTAGGCCCACTTGTTTCACGACCTCTGTTGAAATGAGGTTATTTGGCTCCCATTGTTGACAATGAACTGCATCGAAGAACCCTTCACCCACATTTGTGAGTGGAATAGGTGTTCCATCTCTTCTAGATCATCAGGTTTGATATTTTGGATTTTGGTGGCAGCCACAGTGGCACTGGGCTCTGCGTTAATTATTTTCTTCCCTTTTTCATTCACCTTGTTTAGTTCTGACTCAAAGTTAGAACATGTGTTTGATTCGAAAGCCTTCAGCTCGACCACTAGTGACTGCTTAGCCCGACACTCACTTGTGTTGTGAGTAGAGCTCTTATGGAACTCACACCACTTTCCTGTGTCCTTCCTTGTCTTCAAGGCATTGTTATTTTCTTATGGCTTCGGCGGGTTATCTTGGGTCACCTCACCTTGGATTTTCCCT
Source organism: Pinus taeda (assembly GCA_000404065.3). Classification (NCBI taxonomy): domain Eukaryota; kingdom Viridiplantae; phylum Streptophyta; class Pinopsida; order Pinales; family Pinaceae; genus Pinus; species Pinus taeda. The sequence continues at coordinate 61,167 of APFE031116876.1, forward strand.
TTTTTTTGTGGTTGGGAGCGCCTCTCCCTTGTTTTGGATTCGTAGATCCAAAGTCTCACTTTTTCTATTTAAACTTCTACTCAATCTTGACATCATATTGATACGCTATGCCAAGTAAGGATATGTCCAGGAACTCCATATTGTCTTGGATGTACTTGTGTAGGTAGTTGTGGTTCTTGAGTACCAAATGTTTCTCAGAATCCTTAATAGCCAACTTCATGCGAAGGATATGGAAAAAATTGGTAAAGTCTGGCACGTCCTGGTCTCTTCCTTACTACAGTGTGGTCCAATTTATGTATTTATCATCATAGCTCTTGACATGGTAGTACTTCTCCTTGATGGTATCTCAGAACGAATTTCAAGTGGGTGCGGTTGAAAACTGTGAGGGTGTACTTTCATATTTCTTCTCACAGTAGGTTTCCCACGAGTTCTTGATGTGGGGAGTAGTTTTGAGAAGTGAAAAAGTAATCTTTTCCCAACTAGAAAGATCATGAAAATAAAAATATTCTTCTAGTAGATTTAACCATTTATCTATGTCGTTCGCATCTATTTGACCTTCAAATATGGGGATGTCAAAGTTAACTTGTACCTTAAAGGGTGTGGAACTTCCAAAGTAGCTGCCAAAATTAGATGTGTCACCTTTGGGTAGTCACTAAAGGATCTGGGAAAAGTTGTCCATAATCGAATACCTTTGTTGCTCGAGGGATGCTTCGAGCAAGATTTTGAAATGATCTCTTGCCCCCTCATATTTCTTCTCTTTTGCCATGGGAGGCCATCGAGACTTGCAAGGTTGGTCTTGCAAAGGTTCAACCAATTAGACCCCTAACTCCTTATATCCTGACCTCATTGGGGACATGTAAAGAAAAACAGAGACTAAGCAGACTGCTCTGATGCCATTGATCCGACCTTAAATAGGAACACAAAAAATTACAGATATAACCATAAGTACATAGATGCAATAGAAATAACACTTCATTTCATTAATATCAAATACTGAAAAATGCTTACCAACAGAATGGAAACAAGACAAGCCTAGGCAATGGTAGCTTATATCTAAGAAGAGATGTGGTGACTACATGCCTCTGAACTATGTTACAATGAGGCTCAAGGACCTATTTATTATTGAAAAAAATGAGAAAACCCGAACCCTGGGAGATGTAACACCAAGAGTTTGTGGGCCTCGTTCGGGTTAGTTGGGCAACCAACTTCCCTGGGCCATAATTTGGTCATATTATCTCCATTTGGTGCATACGATACCTTGTTGGAAATGTCTCTCTGAGTACTACAGGATGTGTTGCATGCCCTTTCCTCTTAATATAGGCTTGTAGGGGACCTCAAAAAAACATCATTTATAGGGTCAAAACTGCTCCAAAAGTTCAGGACCCGAAAAAACTACTAAAAATAGTAAATGTTGAAATAAACAAGGAAACAAATGAAACCAAATGGAGGTCTAAGTTGAATAGCTATGTGGCTGCCAATATCCACCTAGATCATTAGCACTTTTAAAATTCTCTTCAAATATGTTATTCATACTCCAACAAATATAGTGTAACTCCAATCGCGTTGTTGGTTCTAACGATTGGGTAACCAATGTCTTAGTAATCTAGTATATGTCCATTTTTTAAAAGTATTTGGTGTCACAAGAGCGAAAGTGGATTGAATCACTTGTCTAGTTAGCTACCTCTTCCAATACTTTGGTGGTAGGTATGCCCTTATTCCTTACCATCACCTCTACTTCCTCCATTTCCTTCTTAGCCCCAAAGAAATAGTCACGGTGGTACATATGCTCAATTGCAATTGTATCCTACTCATCCTTTTTCATTTTTTTAAACCCAAAAGTTATAGATTGTTACTTGTAACAAGGAACATTAGTCTATCTCTCTCCACTTGCAATCCAAATCCCCACCAATTCCATTGAACCCACTCCTCTTAGTGACTTTACCCTCACAAAGACCCCTACCAACTTACTCCTTGAATAAATTGGAAATAACACTTACTTTAGCAAATAGTTAGAATTGGTTTATTTAGTTGTTAGGTGGTTGAGATATTCCCTCAACAACCAGTCTCTTAGTTTAGAAATTGTTAGATATGATAAGCTATAACAGCCTTGGTGAAAATTTTGTGTAATAAAAGATAATAAAGGAAAAAATAATAAACACGGTCGATGGGACAATGATTTCAACCTGAATGTTGGGAAAAACATCATATTAGGTGTTCATTTGATATATTATGGCTGAGGAAATGGGCAAAGGTAATAGGTAAGGATTTGTAAAAGGAAAATGGTATTTTTAACACATTTATTTATGAAAATATTGGAAATTAGGAGAAAAGGAAGGTGAAAGGTCACAGGTTGCATGTGAGGAGGAAAATGAAGGAAAATCATGGAAAATGAAGAAAATAGAGGCCTAATTAATAAAAAGGCTTCTGAGGATCCGTTGGTACCTTTTGTCAGTTCAGTTTTGGACCTCTCCCTTTATTCTCTCTCTCTTTCTTGGACACTTAGAGTTTTCTTGGAGAACTTTGGCATTGGATCAAGAAAGGAAAATAAGGCAAGAGGTGTGAAGGAGTAAGCAACGAAGAGCAAGATCAAGCAACTACAATAGGATTCTTTGTAGGTATCAATTTAGATGTGTGATTTCCTTGCTATATTTTTTCATGCATGGTATTGCATATGGTTCTTTGCTATTATGGCATGGGTTTTGCTAGGTGTAATATTGTTTTCATCTTGGCCTTGCAATTTCCAGATAGCCATGGAGTGATGGCATTCTCATCTTTTGGTTTAGATGGATTTCCGAACGGATTTGAAGCTTAGTGAGGTAGATATTTTAATAGTAGAACACATGGCCTAGTAACCCCTGAACTAAACTGTTGGTTGTGGTAAACCCCGATTTTTTTTCCTTGGTCGGCCTAGGAACCTTTGAATGATGAATCGCGGGATATACGATAAAGCCTAGAGGTGGGTGTTCTCCATCAACCCTAGTAATCTTGGGATGGGATATGCAGTAAAGCTTGGAGAGTGGGTCTCGGTTTAGGGCCTCGTGATCTAGTGTGGATTGCAGTAAAGCCTAGGAGACTATGAGACATGAAAATTCCTCACGATGGAGGGGGAGAAATTTGGTGGCATCCATGCTTGTTTTGGCCTAGTGATCTGGTGGAGATCATGGTAAAGCTTATTATTACATGTTTATTTTGTTGGCCTAGTGATCCAGGATGGATTACATTAAAGCATGGTTTCTATTGATGAGGGTGAGGTGGTTTAGCCATGGGATTCCCTCATTGGTTCTTTTGGTTTGAGTCCCACATTCATGCTTGGAATATGGCACGGGGGTGAATGGATGAAGAGAGTATTGGCTCGGTCATTCTATGGTCAAGTGGAACGTGGTAGTCCCATCTCGGGTTGGATTTTGAATAATTAATATGAGGTTATTTCTCCTTGTTAATTCATGAGTATTTTACTAGTTTATATGTGGATTCTATGGCTGATCTATCCTCAATATTTTTGTTGTTATTATGTTGGTTATAAGCATGTATTATGACAATGATTATGTGTGCCTCTCCTCATGTTTTTATTTCTAAATGATTGAACAATGTATCTATGACCTAATAGATGATAATGAAACTAATGATATAATGGGACAATGCTTCTTAGCAATTCTCAAATAAGTGTGAGACCCCTATGCTCAGATCTATTGTTTACTCCTGTAGATTACATATTTGTGATATGTTTGATGAAATGTTTGTCATGGTTAGTAGTGGTCTGGTCAATCCATTGTTCAAGTAATTGTGTTTGTATCATCATTCCATTATTGTCTTTCTATTTTGAGGGTGTCATTTAGTTATGGACAGTGACCTGGGCTATGGGCCTGAAAAGGTGGCTCAAATCCCATGGATGCAAGCACAACAATGAGAAGAAAAGTCCCTTGACACTAACATACCATGTTGTGGGAGTTTCTAGAGCCCTATGGATGCATGCATGGCCATATCAAGGGAGTGTCTCAAGGATTAATGGTCTAAAAACTCAGTGGGACCCAAGGGTTGGTTACCTAAGTGGTTGGGATGGTTCTTGGTAGTCCTCTTGTTGATGTGGAAGGTTTGTATGGTGTCTTTTAGATGATTTCACTTCCTTAAGGTCACTTAGGATGTTGAATCCCATCATAGTAGCCTCTCATCACATGTTTACTCGAGTTGGTCGTCTACTTAGGTAGATGTAGGAGGAGGGTGTTACAAAGTGATATCAGAGAATGGTTCATCCCTTGGACTGGATGGGTGGTGTGCATTGATCATGCTTTCATGTCAGTTGCACATGTGTTAATCATCCTTGTGGTTTATATTCTTGATTCATATGGATAATTCCGGTCATGGTTGTAGTGATATCGCCATATGACAAAGGATGTTTTTGTTGTGAAGTAGGTCATCATGAGTGTATGATTGGTTATGCATTTCTACGCGTCTCAGTGCTTACATGTTGTTGAATGTGCATTGGTATGGTTGTTGTTATCATGCATGAGGTCATGGTGTATGGTTTATATGGTCATGCATTCATGACTGGAGTCTAGATTGAATGATGGTTATATGATTATTTTCTTATGTATCATATGTATATATGTTATCATGATTATGTTATACATGTACTACGCTAATTGGTTGATCTTGTAAATGAGATATCCTCCCCGAATTTTTCTAAGGTACGTTGGTTTATTGTGATTTGGTTTACCTAACATAATATGCCTTGTAGGAAAGAGATCAAATTGGCTAGCAAGATGGTAGACTACAAAGATTATCCCTATGCATCAAATGAGCTGCATGGTGTTGGACACTCTTCTAATTTAGCAGACATATTGAGAAGCTTGAAGGAATAAATAAGGAGTTGTAAGGCAGACAATGACAAAATCATGCAGGAACAAGAGAAACAAGAGAGGTTAATGAAATACTTCTTCATAGTTTGTCAGAATTACAACAATAGGGACCACTTCAGATCAACCATGGACAGGAGGAAAAAACTAATGGGTCATATGCCAATAGGTCTCATGGTGTTCACAGGTCAGATAGAGATGACACAGTGAGAGATGGCTAAACTTCAGTGATTTGTCAGTGGTTTTCCATTAACATTTAGAGATCAAATTGAGTATGATGAACCACATTCACTTGAGGATGTAGATTTTAACCCCGTACAGAAATTACCTACATATGAATTCTAAAACATAGAAAATAAACAATGCAAGAGCATAACACATAAAACAAATATACACAAATATTTTCCCTGGATCTCAAAACTGGGACTACTAGCTTGATTTTTCATTATATTCCTTTCAATGTTACAATACATAGTTATACATGCCGAAGCATCCAATACCATGGACTAAAAACCATCGCGTCCAAAACCTGGACTGAAAACCATAGGTAGGTCCGCCCAACCTAATATAGGGTCCAAAAGAAATTTTCCCGGGGCGCTGCCCCGAACCATGTACAGGGGGGCTACCCACCCCCCTCAAACCTCCCTATGATGCCCCCGCTGCAAAATTGACACAACAAAGGGGGGGTTTTGCCGCCCCTCTAACCCCTCGGTTCACTGCATAGGTTAGTCATGGAAAGAACATAACACAACCCAACATTCTCCCACTTGTTGTTTTCTTTCCACAGGAAGCCATGGGAGAGCTTAGTCATTTTTTCAGCCTTGAAATGCCCATCATTTCTCTACACTAGGAGAACTTCTCAGAGCTCATAGATTTTGTCAATGCATCTGCATTATTCTTCAAAATGTCCACCTTTACCAGCTACTCCTTTTTGTCTTCTATCATATCCCTCAAAAAGTGATACTGAACATCAATGTGCTTTGTCTTTGAATGATAGGCAGGGTTCTTTGCCAAGAAAATTGCACTTTGGCTATCACAGTGTATCCTTATAGCTCCCTGTACTAACCCCATACTTGAACACAATCTCTACAACCAAATTGCTTCCTTGCTTGCATGAGTGGCTTCCATGTATTCTGCCTTTGTATTTGATAGTGCCACTACAGATTGTTTCTTACTCATCCAACTGACTGCACCTCCAAATAGGCTAAACACATACCCACTTGTAGATGTTATCTGATCAAAATCTCCAGCCCAGTCTACATCAACAAAGCCAGATATCCAAAACTCTGTCCAATCCTAGTCTTCCTTGGTAGCATAAAACATAATCACTAGTGCCACGTAAATACCTGAAAACCCGTTTCACTATTGTCCAATGCTCCTTCCCTAGTTTTGACATAAACCTGCTCAGTACTCCCACTGCATGTGCAATGTCTAGTCTAGTACAGACCATTGCATACATCAAGTTACCGACTACACTTGTATATGGAACACGAGACATATCCTCTTCCTCTTCTTGTGTCTTGGGAAACTGTTCAGCAGATAACTTTACACCTACAAGAATATGAACCTTCACCAGTTTACTATCCTGCATATTAAACCTTTGCAATAGTGTCTTGGCATACTTCCTTTGGTTTAACCAGAGCTTCCTCTTTGCCCGATCTCTTTTAATTTCCATGCCCAAAATATAGTTTGCAACACCAAGATCTTTCATGTCGAATTTGGAGGACAATTGGGTCTTCAAATCCTAGATAATTTCTTTGTCATTTCCAACAACAACATATCATCCACATAAAAGACCAAATAAATAACATAGTCACAATTAATTAAAAATACACACAGTGATTCTGCTTTGCTTTGGTGAAGCCAAGTCCCCATATAAATGTATCAAATTTCTGATACCACATCCTTGGTGACTGTTTTAACCCATACAGAGACTTCTTTCACTTGCATACTAGTTCTTTCTTACCCTTCATCGCAAAGCCTTTAGGTTGCTTCATGTAGATCTCCTCTTCCAGATCCTCATGAAGAAATGTTGTCTTCACATCCATCTGTTCTACCTCAAAACCAAAAGTGGCCACAATAGATAAAAGTAATCTAATAGAATTTACCTTGGTAACAGGAGAAGAAATATCACCAAATCAATTCCAGACAGTTGGGAATAACCTTTTGCTACCAACCGAGTTTGTAATTATCCACCTTTCCTTCTACATTTGTCTTCTTCTTGAACACCCATTTTCTGCCAATCAGTTTCCTTCCAGCCAGAAACTCCACCAAATCCCAAGCCTCATTTTTGTGCAAATATGCCATTTCGTCAACCATGGCCTCTTTCCAGAGTTTTCCATCCTTTGAATCTAATGCTTCCTTCACAGTTCTGGGATCATCATGAGTAATAAATAAAGTAAAATTTGAACAGAAAGTAGATGGACTATACCTTTCTCACTACCTTCTTTCTTGAACTGATCTTCTTACACTCGGAGTTTGTGGTTCTTCATCTTCTGATTCCTCCTTTGCTGTAGAGTATGATTCTTCCTCCTTTAGTTCAAACTCTATCTTCCCAGGTTCCTTTGGTTGGACTTCATGTTTAATAACATCTTTCACCTTTCTAAACACCACATCTCAGTTGTACACAACCTTCATTATTGCTGGGTTCCAAAGCTTATAACCCTTTAAACCATCCTTATACCGAATGACGATGCACTTTTCAGATTTACTATCCAACTTGGTTCGTTTCTCCTTTGGAACATGTACATATTCATCACATCCAAATACCCTCAGATGTGAAAGAGAGGGTTTCTTACCAATCCATACCTCTTGTGGAGTCTTATCCTCCAACGCTGATGAAGGTGATCTATTGACCAGGTAACATGTTGTCTCCATTGCCTCTGCCCATAATTCTTGTCCTAACCCAGCACCACTGAGCATGCTTCTTGCCTTTTCCATCAATGTCTTGTTCATTCTTTCTGCAACTCCATTTTGCTGAGATGTATATGGAGTAGTCTTCTGTCGTGCTATATCACACTTCTTATAGAATTCTTCAAATTCCTTACTTCAAAACTCTCCACCGTTATATGTCCTTAGCACCTTTATCTTCTTCTCTGTCTTGTTTTCCACCAAAGCCTTAAATTCTTTAAACCTGACAAAGACTTCAAATTTCTTCTTAAGGAAATATATCCATGTATTCCTTGAGAAGTCATCTATAAATGATACGTAGTACATAGACTTACCCAGTGATGGAACCTTCACAGATCGAAACACATCACTATGCACAAGCTCTAATATCTGTTTCGCCCTCTTACCACTAGAGGGGAAACTCGCCCGATTTTGCTTCCCATATACACAATTTTCACAGAAATCAAAATCCAGAGAGCTATTACTCATATCTTCTACCATACCTTTACCATGAAGTATTAAAAGGCCCTTCTCTCCAACATGTCCAAGCCTTTGATACCACAACATGGTCTTCTCTCCATAGACCACTAGATTTTCTGCTCCACTTTCAGGAACCATAGAACTGTTGCACCATCAACAACAGTGCTACCTTGCAGCTTGTACAGAGTTCTAGTCCGAACTCCCCGCATCAATACCAGTGCTCCTCGAACCATCTTGTAGGTATCCTTCTTGAACACTAGTTTTACACTTGCATCATCCAACTTGCTTACATAAATCAGATTTTTGGCTAATGCAGGAATATGCAGAACACTCGAAAGTGTTCTAACCCTTCCACCTTGCAACTTCAACTTTACTTTTCCACGACCAATGATTCTAGCCTTCCTATCATCCTCTAAGAATACATCACCACCATCATATTTATCATACTCACAGAACCACTCTCTATGGGGAGTGAAGTGAAAGGATGCACTTGAGTCAATCAACCATGCCTCATTATCTACATGTTTACTTGAAGAACCCAAGTACACATCTCCACCTTCATCTGAGGTGGCTTTTACCTTTGCAGAAGAAGCATCATCATATCCCTTTCCTTTGTCATGAGATTTAGATTTACAGTCCCTTTTCTAGTGCCCTTCCTTTTCGCATTTCCAGCACACCACCTTTACATGTTTTCTTAGAGATTTAGATCTCCCTCTAGATTTAGATCTCCCACTCGATGACTTATTATTGTTTTTGTTCTAGGACCGTCCTCGTATAGACAAGGCATCACCATTCTGGCTCTCCATATTTTTCCATCTCATCTCCTCCATTAGCAAGAACGAAACCATTTCATCAAACTGCAAGGCAGTTGCATTGCTACCTATTGCAATAACCAGACTATCCCACAAATCTGGTAGAGAACACAACAAACTAATGCACTTATCTTCATCTAAAATTTTAATATCAACAGATAATAATTGACTTACCACTATATTAAATGCGTTCAGATGCTCTGTCACCAAGTCTCCATCTTTCATCCTCAATTTATACAAATTTTGTCGTAGGAATAGTTTACTCACCAGAGACTTAGATTGGTACAAAGTCCCTAACTTGTCCCACAAAGCCTTTGCCATAGGTTCCCCTGATACATTCAACAATACTAAATCTGAGACACACAATCATATTGTGCTCTTTGCCTTCCAATCCAACTTCTTCCATTCTTCATCAGACACTCTTGTTGGTTCAGTACCTGGATCTACTATGATCCACTGATCTTTATCCACCAATAGATCCTCCATCTTGAGTTTCCACAACTCAAAACTCTGACCATTAAATTTCTCAATCTCTATCTTTCCACTGCTCACCATCTTATTTCACCACCAGAATTGATCTCACAGATCTCCCACTGAACAGGGTCTACGATAGGCCCGAGTGAAACCCCTCAGCAACAAAGGCGTCCCCTTGAAGCCAAAACAACTCTGATACCAAATGTAGGTTTTAACCCCATACAAAAATTACCTGCATACAAATTCTAAAACAAAGAAAATAAACAATGTGAGAGCATAACACATATACGCAGAGACTTTCCCCTGGATCCCAAAACTGGGACTACCAGCTTGATTTTTCATTATATCCCTTTTAATGTTACAATACATATTTATACATGCCGAAGCATCCGATACCATGGACCGAAAACCTTAGGTAGGTCCACCCAACCTAAGATAGGGTCCAAAATTTGTTTTCCTGGGGCGCTGACCTAGACCCCATGGAGGGGGCCTACCTGCTCCCTTCAAACTCCCCTGATGGGGGGGGCTGTCGGCCCCCCTGTGACCCCCCCATTGTGCAACCGACGCAATAAAGGGGGGGCTCTGCCCCCCCTCTAACCCCCTAGTTCACTACGTAGGTTAGTCATGGAAAGAATATAACACAACCCAACAGAGGAAGTCATTGGGAAATTGAAGCATTGCTATGAACAGGCAAAACATAAGAATGAATCTCAACAAGGATGGAAAGAGGAAGATAAATGTAAAGGTAAATGGAAACCAAAAAGAACAAGGCCTTAGAATGCAGAAGAGAACTTCAATGCAGCTAGACAAGGAAATGGATCATAGCAACAGCATAGAGGTTATGGTACTGGACGATTGGAATCTTCAGAGAGAAAGTTATGATGATTGTCCCCAGGTCGCTTGTTTGGGATGCAATTCATGAGCTTGCAGAAACCCTAAATGTCTTGGAATATATCACAACAAATATAGTGAAACAAGATTTGAATTTCGAGTGGAAGCTTCATCGCAATTTAGTCTCAAATGGGTTTTAATTTCAGAGTATGAACCTTCGTATCAAACAAAATATAGCGGAAATTCCACGATGGCCTGTTTGAGATGGAATTCTAGAGCTTGCAAAAATCCTAACTTCCTCAAATCATATATAGGAACATATAGCTAGACAAGGTCTGAAATTCAGAACCGAGGTTCATAACAATTTCGGCTCAAATGATTTTTTGTTTTAGCTTCTGAAACTTTGTAAAAAAACGTTATATCAAAATTCTATGATGACCTGTTTGGAGTAGCGAAACCCTAGATCCAAAGCTCTGATAGCAAATGCTATGGAACCAGCTCAAAAAAAGATAGAAAAGAAAGATCAATGCCTTACAAATCAGCCTCTTTGAGGGGGAAACATCCTTTACATTACACAAATGAAAAATTACTCGATGATACAAATGACATGACCTCATTTCTATATATAGGAGTCTAAGGGGTCATAATATAATCAGAGCTGACATAAAAATAATAATGTAAGGGCACAATAGTAACAATTGTGGGCTTCTATGGGGCACAATAATAACAATATAGGTACTACATGGGCACAATAATATAATAAGGGGGTAGCACTAATAATAATAAGGGGTTACAATAGTAGTATAGTAACCTAACAAAATAACTAATGGGGCATATGGAAATAGGTCTCATGGTGTTCATAGGTTAGATAGAGATGACACAGTGAGAGATGGCAACTTGTTGGATACTCCAGATAGGAGAGATGATGGATACAAGTATTATTCTAGTTCTGGTTCTGATAGGCATTATGATCATCATTGTTATCATCCTTATATGAGTAGTGATGGGGGATAATTTCCAGATGTGTTTAAGAAAGCAAAGCCACCTAATTTTGATGGAGATGTGAAGAGGCCAGAAGATGTAGAGGCTTGGATACTTGGAATGAAGAAGTTCTTTGACTTTCATAATTACATAAATAATATGATGGCTAGTGTAGTTATCTTCAGCCTGAGAGATAAAGAAGATATTTGGTGGGAAGATGTAAAGAAGGTTAGAGGCATCAGGATAGAGGATTTGAATTGGCATGAGGTAAAGAGGCTTTTCAGGAAGAAGTACTTGTTAGAAAGGTACTATGACAATAAGGCCAAAGAATTCTATGATCTAAAGATGGGATCAATGACAAATGAAGAATATATGACCAATTCCTAGAGTTATTGAGGTATATACCATATCTTGAAGATGAGAAGGCTAAATCTCAATGATTTTTCAATGGTTTTCCATTAACATTTAGAGATTGGATTAAGTACGATGGACCTCATTAACCTTAGGAAGCCATTGGGAAATTGAAGCAATTCTATGAACAGTCAAAACATAAGAATGAATCTCAACAAGGATGGAAAGGGAAAGATAAAGGTAAAGGTAAATGGAAGCTGAAAAGAACAAGGCCTTAGAATGTAGAAGAGAAAGAAAATGTGGCACCACAAAAGAAGTTCAATGGAGCTAGGTAAGGACATGGATCATAGCAGCAACATAGAGGTTATGGTACTGGACGATTGGAGAGTTGGACATGCGGTAAGAAACACCTTAAGGGAGATTGTCCATAGAATCAAGGTGGTAGGCCTCAGATATAGAGTGCACATGAGATACAAATTGTTGGGCATGTTGGTCAGAGTGTTCCTCGTATCTATTTAGCACTGGACAACATACAGGAAGACCATTAGGCATCTATCATTGAGATGGGTAGTAAGCTTGATGATTAAGTTGTTTCTATTTTGATTGACCCTGGATCTAATTATAATTATGTTAGTCCTGACTTAGTGGATAAGTTTCATTTGAATAAAGAAGTGCATGTAGAATATTGATTGGTGCAATTGGCTATAGGTACAAAGAAGTAAGTTCATCATAGGGTAATAGCTTGTGCATTTGATTTGAATGGTATGTCTAACGCAACACATTTGAATGTATTACCATTTAGATCATACAATGTGTTGTTGTGCATGAATTGGTTGTATATTCATAGAAACAAGGTGGATTGTTACGAAAAATTCATTGAGTTCTTGGATGACAATGGGGAACCAAAATACTTACATGGATAGAAGAAAGCCACATAAGTTAGGATGGTGATAACTATACAGGAAAAGGGCAGTCGTATAAAAGGGTGTGTGTTATTTGCGGTGCATATTTCTAGTAACAAATGTAAGGAAATTGAGGATGCAGATGTTTTGAGAAGGTGCCTAGTTCTATAGAAGTTTCAAGATGTGTTTCATGTAGATATTTCATAGTTTTCACCTCACAGGGAAGTGGAATTTTTTATTAAGTTAGTGCGAGGGGAAGCTCCAACATCAAAAGAACCTTACAGGATTAGCACACCTGATCTGGTAGAGTTAAAGTTGCAGCTAAAAGAGATGTTTGACAAGGGATACATTAGGCCAAGTGTCTTTCCAATGATTTCACTTCCTTAAGGTCACCTAGGAGGTTGAATCCCATCATAGTAGCCTCTCATGACATGTTTACCCGAGTTGGCCAGTTACTTGGGTAGATGTGGGAGGAGAGTTTTACAAAGTGGTATCAGAGCATGGTTCACCCATTGGACTTGATGAATGGTGTGCGTTGATCATGCATTCATGTTAGTTGCACATGTGTTAATCATCCTTGTGGTTTATATGCTTGTTTCATATGCATGACGTTGATCATGGTTGTAGTGATGTCACCATGTGAAAGAAGATGTTTTTGCTGTGAAGTGGGTCGTTATGAGTGTATGATTGGTTATGGATTTCTATGTGTGTCAGTTCTTACATGTTGTCGAATGTGCATTGGTATGATTGTTGTTGTCATGCATGAGGTCATGGTGTGTGGTTGATATGGTTATGCATTGATGAGTGGAATCTAGCTTGAATGATGGTTATATGGTTATGTGCTTATGTATTATATGTATATATGGTGTTATGTTTATGTTATACACATACTATGCTAATTGGTTTATCTTGCAGATGAGATATCCTCCCCAAAATTTTCTAAGTTACGTTGGTTTATTGTGATTTGGTTTAGGTTACGTAATATGCCTTGCAGGAAAGAGATAAAAATGGCTAGCAAGATGGTAGACTACAAAGATTCTCCTATGAATCAGATGAGCAGCATAGTGTTGGACACTCTTCTAATTTAGCCAACACATTGAGAATCTTGAAGGAAGAAATAAGGAGTTGTAATGCAGACAATGACAAAATCATGTAGGCACAAGAGAAACAAGCAGAGGTTAATGCAATACTTCATCAAAGTTTGTTAGAATTCCAGTAACAGGGACCACTTCAGATCAACCATGGACAGAAGGACAGGACTAATGGGGCATATGGCAATAGGTTTATGGTGTTCACAGGTCAAATATAGATGACATAGTGAGAGGTGACAGGTTGTTGGATACTCTAGATAAGAGAGATGATGGATACAAGTATTATTATAGTTCTGGTTCTGATAGGAATTATGATCGTCATTTTTATCATCCTTATAGGAGGAGTGATGGGGGATAATTTCTAGATGAGTTTAAGAAATAAAATCCACCTACGTTTGATGGAGATGTGAAGAGACTCGAAGATGCAGAGGCTTGGATACTTGGAATGAAGAAATTCTTTGAGTTGAATAATTACATAGATAATATGAAGGCTAGAGTAGTTATCTTTATCCTGAGAGGTCAAGAGGATATATGGTGGGAAGATATGAAGCAAGTTGGAGGCATCAGGATAGAGGATTTGAGTTGGGTTGAGGTCAAGAGGATTTTTAGGAAGAAAAACTTGTCAAAAAGGTACTACGACAATAAGGCCAAATAATTCTATGAGATTAAAGATAGATGAAGAGTATATAGCAAGTTCCTAGAGCTATTGAGGTATGTACCATATCTTGAAGATGAGAAGGCTAAAATTTAGTGATTTTTCAGTGGTTTTGAATTAACATTTAGAGATCAGATTGAGTATGAGGAACCTCATTCACTCGAGGAATTGATTGGGACATTGAAGCATTGCTATGAAAAATCAAAGTATAAGAATGAATCTTAGCAAGGATGGAAAGGGAAAGATAAAGGTAAAGGTAAATAGCAACTGAAAAGAACAAGGCCTTATAATGCAGAAGAGAGAAAATGTGGCACCACAAAAGAAGTTCAATACAACTAGACAAGGACATGGATCATAGCAGTGGCATAAAGGTTATGGTACTAGATGATTAGAGTGTTGAACATGCAGTAAGGAACACCTTAAGGGAGATTGTCCATGGAATCAGGGTGGTAGGACTCAGATATAGAGTGCACATGAGGCATATACTGTTGGGGATATTGGTCAGAGTGTTCCTCATATCTATGTAGCACTGGATAACATACATGAAGACCATTAGGAATCTATCATTGAGATAGATGGTAAGCTTTGTGATTAAGTTGTTTCTATCTTGATTGACCCTGGATCTAATTATAGTTACGTTATTCTTGACTTAGTGGATATGTGTGGTTTGAATAAATAAGTGCATGCAGAATCTTGGTTAGTGCAGTTGGCTATGGGTACAAAGAAGGGAGTTCATCTTGGGTAAGAGCTTGTGCACATGATTTGAATGGTATGCCTACCACAACACATTTGAATGTATTACCATTGGGATCATACAATGCGTTATTGTGCATGGATTGGTTGTATATTCATAGAAACAAGGTGGATTGTTATAACAAATTCATTGAGTGCTTGGATGACAATAGGGAACCAAGAGCCTTACAGGGAAATAAGAAAGCCACATAAGTTAGGATTGTGATAACTATGCAGGCAAAGTGCAGCCACAGAAAAGGGTGTGTGTTATTTGCAGTGCATATTTCCAGCGACAAAGGTAAGGAAGTTGAGGATGCAGATGTTTTGAGAAGGCACCCAGTTCTACAACAATTTCAGGATTTGTTTCCGACAAATATTTCATAGTTTTCACATCACAGGGGAGTAGACTTTTCTATTGAGTTAGTTCTAGGGAAGCTCCAATATCAAAAGAACCTTACAAGATGAACACACCTGAATTGCTAGAGTTAAAGTTGCAGCTGAAAGAGATTCTTGACAAGGGATACATTAGGCAAAGTGTATCACCTTGGGGTTCACTGATATTGTCTGTGAAGAATAAGGATGGTACTCTCAGATTATTAATTGACTATAGGAAGTTGAAACAAGTGACCATCAAGAATAGGTATATGTTGCTAAGGATTGATGACTTGTTTGATCAGTTGAAGGGAGCAATAATGTTCTCTAAGATCAACTTGAGATCAGGATACCATCAAATATGGATGAAGGAAGAGGACATTTAAAATACAACTTTCCAGACTAGGTATGGGAATTGTGAGTTTGTTGTAGTTCCATTCGGTTTCACTAATTCTCCTGCTACATTTATGTGCTTGATGAATGGTGTGTTGCATCGCTATTTGGACAAGTTTGTTATTGTCTTCATTCATGACATATTGGTATATTCTAAAAATGATGAAGATCATGTCGAGCATTTAGCAGCAGTATTTAGGTTGTTAAGAGAGAATTAGTTGTATTCTAAGCTCAACAAGTGCAATTTCTTTCAGACTGAGGTACATTACTTGGGACATGTTGTTGAATAGTAGTGGACCTAGAAAAGGTAAGAGTTATCATGGAGTGGTCAGCTCCTAGGAATGTGTATGAGGTGAGATCATTCATGGGGTTGGCAGGATATTGTAGAAGGTTCATAAAGAAATTATCATAGATTTCTTATCCTATTACATCATTGCAGAGGAAAGGTAAGAATTTTGAATGGACAAAGGAGTGTGAGGCTAGTTTTGAGCAGCTTAAGGAGTTCCTAGCACATGCAAAAGTGTTAAAGATTGAAGACCTGGACAAAGAGTTTGTAGTATGTACAGATGCTTACAAGAGAGGACTTGGTGGAATCCTTATGGAGGAAGGACATATAGTGTGCTATGAGTCACGATAACTAAATGAGAAGCAACATAACTATCTGACGCCTTGATCTTGGGCTAACAACAACCATACATGCATTGAAGATGTGGAGGCACCACCTTCTTGGCAGGAGGTTTGTACTGATGAGTGATCATAGTGGATTGAGATACTTGTTTGACCAACCGAATCTAAATGTTAGGAATTCTAGATGGGTGGGCACGATCAGTGAGTTAGATTTTGAGATACAATACATCAAAGGAAAGGAGAACAGGGTCACAGATGTTGTGAGTAGGTGGATACAGGTAAATCATATAGAAGCTATGAGTTCCTATGGGACAAATCTATATGATATGATCTTGCAAGTAGGTCAACATGATGCCAAGTATATGGAGATTGTGCATAGGTTGTAGAAGATTACAGGTACAAGTATAGGTACAGGTGGTAGTACAGGTATAGGTAGTGGTACAGGTACAAGTATATGTGCAGGTTCATAGGATGTGGACTATCATCTCACGATAGATGGATTAGTTAGATTTAGGGATAGGATATATGTTTCATACAACAATGATCTCAAGAAGGTGATCTTGAGGGAGTTTCATGCAAAACCATATTTGGGTAACCTAGGTTATGAGAGGACATTGATTGCAGTTAAGAAGTTTTATTATTGGCCACATATGAAGAACGATGTAGCAGATTTTGTGGCTAGGTGTTTTGATTGTCAACAGGTGAAGACAGAGTGTAAGCACCTAGGTGGAATGATACAGCTGACTGAGATTACATAATGGAAATCAGAGGTCATTTCCATGGAATTTATCATAGGATTTCTGAGGATAGTGAGACAACATGATTCCATCATAGTAGTGGTTGACAAATTGAAAAAGGTAGTACACTTCATTCTAGTGAAGTCTACATTCTCAGCTGGAAATGTAGCATAGGTATTCATTAGAGATTTGATCAGATTACATGGAGTTCCAAAGAAGATTGTGTTAGACAAGGATGCAAAGTTCACATTCAAGTTTTGGAAGGAGTTGTTTGTAGGTTTGGGCACATAGTTGGCCTTCAGTACAACTTATCATCTATGGATAGATGGACAGACTGAGAGGGTCAACAGGATACTGGAGGACATGTTGAGGATGTACATGATGCATCAAAAATGAAAGTGGGAAGAGTATAATCCACTCGTAGAGTTCACTTACAACAATGGGTATTAGGAATCTTTGAAGATGAGTCTATTTGAGGCATTGTATGGGAGGAGTTGCAATACTCCCATTAGTTGGAGTGATCCAGTTAACAAGGTGTTGATTGGACTAGATATGTTGGTGCAAATGGAAGAAGAGATGTAGGTAATCAAGAATAGTTTGAAAGCAACACAGAATAGGAAAAAGAGTTATGCAGATCGAAATAGGTTGTTCAAGGGGTTCTAGGTTGGTAATAGGTGTACTTTCACATCAAATAAAAGAATATCTCCTTGCGGATTGGTTCATGTGCCAAGTTGACACCCTGGTATTATGAACCTTTCATGATTATTGAGAGAATTGGACCAATATCCTATCGAATTTCACCGCCTTTGACAATGAAATTCCATGATAATTTCCATGTCTCATTGCTTGAGAAGTATGTTAACGATATTGACCATGTGATTGACTGGTTTGTATTACAGGTCGAGAATTCTATCCGGAGCCTCAGTGTATATTGTAGAGAAAGGTGCTCATGCTCTAGAACCATGCAATCGAGTAGGTAAAATTTCAGTGGAAGCACTTTGGGCCCGATGAAGCTACATGGGAGATGGCGTATAAAATGCAGGCTATGTATCCTTCATTTTTTGCTGGTTGAGGCAAAGTATTTTTGGTATGGTGTTTGGTATATGTTTTGGTACATGTTTTGGTGATGTTTGGTATATGTACATATGTATATGGATGTAAATACCACCATGAGATATGTTGTAAATATCCAATAAGAGGTATAGGTTCCATGTCATTATAGTTGTCATGTTGTTATGTTGTCATGTTGGATTTCTTTTCAGTCGGGTGATCATTGTAAATACTGCATTGAGCTATGTTATAAAGCTCCATAGGAAGTATGTTTGCTTTTAGCATATTTTACTGAGGTATAGGTGTGGTTGAACGCCAAGGATGGTGTCCCCCAAGGGGGAGGGTTCTATAACAACCCTGGTGAAAATTCCATGTAATAACAGTTAATAAAGAAAAAAAATAACTACGGTTGATGGGACACTTATTCCAAGCTGAATGTTGGGAAAAATATCCTAGTGGGTGTTCATTTGGTTTATTATGTCTGATGAAGTTGGCAAAGACAATGGCTAAGGCTTTGGAAAGGAAAATGGCATTTTTTGGCACATTTATTTATGAAAATAATGGAAATTAGGAGGAAAGGAAGATGAATGGTTAGAGGTTGCATGTGAGGAGGAAAATGAAGAAAATAGAGGCCTAATTAATAAAAAGGCTTTTGAGGATCAATGGGTACCCTTTGTTAGTTCAGTTTTGGAGCTATCTCATTATTCTCTCTCTCTCTCTCTCTTGGACACTTCGATTTTTCTTTGAGCACTTTGATGAATCAAGAAAGGCAGAGAAGGCAAGAGGAAGGAAAGAGCAAGCAAGGAAGAGCAGGATCAACTAGCTACAATTGGATTCTTTACAAGTATTGATTTGCGTGTATGTTTTCCTTGGTATATTATGGCATGGGTTTTTCTAGGTGTAACAATGTTTTCAGCCTAGCCTTCTCATTTCCACATAGCCATGGTGTGATGGGGTTCTCATGTTTTGGTTGAGATGGATTTCCAGATGGATTCGAAGTTGACTGAGGTAGATCTCTGAATAGTAGAACACATGTCCTAATAACCCCTAAACTAGATTGTGGGTTATGGTAAAGCCAGATTTTGTGTTACCTTGGCTAGCCTAGGAATCCTCGACTGGTGAATGGAGAGATATATGGTAAAGCCTAGAGGCAGGTTCTTCCCATCAGGCCTAGTAATTTTGGGATGGGATATGTGGTAAATCCTGGAGAGCAAGTCTCAGTTTAGGGCCTAGTGATTCGATGTGGATTTTGGTAAAGCCTGAGAGACTAGGAGATAGGAAAATTTCTCACGATATAGGTGGAGAAATCAGTGGCATCCATGCTTGTTTTGGGCTTCTGATCTAGTGGAGATCATGGTAAAGCCTATTTTCACATGTTTATTATGTTGCCTTAGTGATTTGGGATGGATTATAGTAAATATTGGTTTCTATTGATGAGGGTGATGTGGTGTAGCCTCAGGATGCCCCGATTAGTTCTTTTGGTTTGAATCCCACATTAACGCTCAGAATATGGCATGGGGGTGAATGAATGAAGAGAGTATTGGCTCAGGAATTCTATGGTCAGGCGGAATGTGGCAGTCCCATCTCGGGTTGGATTTTGAATCAGTAATATGAGGTTATTTATCCTTGTTAATTCATGAGTATTATACTTGTTTATATGTGGATTCTATGGTTATGTATCCTTGTTATTTTTATTATTATTATGCTAGTTATAAGCATGTATTATGACAACGATGATGTATGTATCCCCTCATGTTTTGATTTGTAAATGAATTAAAAATGTATCTATGACCTAATAGATGATAATGTAGTTAATGGTATAAAGGAACAATGCATCTTAGTGATTCTTAGATAAGTATGAGACCCCTATGCTTAGATCTGTTCTTTACTCTTGTAGATTACATATTTGTGATATGTTTGACAAAATGCCTATCATGGTTAGTAGGGGTCCAAACAAGCCCTTGTTCAGGTAATTTCATTTGTATCATCATTCTACTATTATCTTTCTGTTCTGAAGGTGTCATTTAGTTCTTGGAAATGACCTGGGATTTGGGCTTGAAAATGTGGCTCAAATCCTAGGGATGAAAGCATAAAAATAGGCAGAAAAATCCTTGGACACTAGCATACCATGTTGTTGAAGCATCCATAGACCTCTAAATGCATGAATGTCGATATCAAGGGAGTGTTTGGGGGTGTGGCACCCAGGGGCTGGTTACTAAGTGGTTGGGATGGTTCCTGGTAGTCCTGTTGGTGATGTGGAAGGTTTGTATGGTGTGTTTATAATGATTATGCTTCCAGGGGTTGGTTACTAAGTGGTTGGGATGGTTCATGGTAGTCCTGTTGGTGATGTGGAAGGTTTGTATGGTGTGTTTATGATGATTATGCTTCCTTAAGGCCACCTAGGATGTTGAATCCCATCATAGTAGCCTCTTGTCACATGTTTACCTCGGTTAGTCGGTTACTTGGGTAGATGTGGTTGGAGGGTGTTACATAAGCATTATGGATGCTTCGTAATTGTGTGATTAAGATGCAATAGAAAAAATTGTCTTGTGTGTATGCATCTTCTTTCTTCATTTTTGGTATTAGAGCTGGTAGCTCTCGGTTAAATCCTTTCTGAAGAGCCCAGGAAAATGTGATAGTGATTGAATTTTTTGTTGCTGCATCTCATCAGATAGGGAATAAGAAGATCACATTTCTTGAAGAATCGCTAAGGGTGGGTCATGTATGTTCCTTTATTTATTTTATTCAAGATTGTTAATACTCATGATCAAGACATTATCAAATCTACGACGTGGAAATTTTCTATGCCCCTCCAATGGTTTAGGAAATAAAAACCATAATGTGGGGTAGATTCATGACCAAACATCTCTTTTGCACCTAGAAATGATATTGATTTACATCCTTTAATGATGTGACTATTGAAGCCCATTCTTCCACTTTTAGTTCTAGGCTGAAAGCTCAATCCGCTCCTTTTTCTATACATGAGTAGGGGTATCAATATTGGAATGAGATTTCTGAAGAGAAAAGGGATATTCTTTCCACCTGCTAAATGCTAGTTGATTAATAACAGACCTACTTAAGGATCAGTTTGTTCCACAACAACCTCTCATCTGCAGTTGGCAACAATATTTTCCTGTATTAACTTTGTTGTCAAAAGGTGCAACCCATAATTAGCGAGTTCCAACACCGCAAGAAGTTAATAATTGGGTGGAGCAATATAAATTCTTACTGTCATATTATTTTTGTCGAGAAGAGGATCCAGCTGTAGGATCCGTCAAAAGGGTCGTGAGAAGTGGATCTAAGGTAATAAAAATGATAAATTAGTTCTTTCTTATAATTATGGAACAAATAGCTATTGAGAAATTCAATGGGTCAAACTTATATACCTGAAAGGTGAAGGTTCAAATGAATTTGATACATAAAAACCTATAGAACTTAGTAAAAGGACAAGAACCAACACCCCAAGATCCAAAAAATTCGCTGAATGGCAGAAAAGGGAGGAAAGAGCTAAGTATATTATAGGATTATCTTTGTAAGATTCATTACTTCACCTTATAGACTTAGGAAAGTCCTCTTCAAAAATATGGGAACATTTAAGCAAGATATATGGGGAAAAGGAAGTGAATGAAAAATTCTCTTTGAAATTGTAGCTTTTCAAATTCAAAATGCATAATGGGGTATCATTGTCTACACACATAAATGATCTAAAATAATTTATAAGGAAACTAGAGGACATTGAAGTAAAAATAGAAGAAGAAGATGCTAAGGATATTTTGTTAAATAGATTATCGTCAAATTATGATAATGTCTTTTTTACCTTAAGTCAAATTTCATCTCGATCATTAGACAAAATGATTGCAACACTCTTAGTAGAAGAGAAGAGGATGAAATAAGCTAACATAGAGGACAACTCGTATGATGAGATGTCAGTATTCTCTAAGGGTAGGGTCAATTAAAACATGAACTCAGTTGAATGTTGTACTATTGAAAACATGGACATACAACCTTCAATTGTAAAACTCATGCCATAGATATTTTAAATAGAAAATTAAAGGAATAATCCAACGTAGCTACTATTGAAGAGTTGCAAGAGACTAACCTTCAATACTTCTCATATTGTGACAGTGATAATGAATTTAATACAGAGGCTCTCATGCTTTTCTAAAATAGTTATAATTTATAGTATTTATTAATGTGTGTATGTGTGTGTGAAGAAAGGTGAGTTGCATAGTTGACTGTTGGATAAGCTTTATATTTAGACATGTTACCCATATAACTAGAAGTGTGTATTTTGGTGCATACTACTAGGATGGAAACTTGTCCATAGATATATTCAATATCTCAACTATTCTTCGAGGTAGTTAAGAAATATCCATTCTGCAAAGCTTCTCAACGATGGTCAAAGGTTGGTATGCTTCAAATGGAGATCAGGTGGTAGCTCATGTGGTAGTGAAAAAGAGCAGTGTCTGCAAGATTCCAAAGTGAAAGTAATTGCTGATGAAGACAATATTAGACTGATGTGATTTATATGTAATTTGTGACTTATGTAATAATGTAAGCGTTAAGGGGGGAACTTGAAAATAACGCTCACTTTAGCAAATAGTTAGAATTGGTTTGTTGAGATATTCTCTCAACAACCACTCTCTTAGTTTAGAAATTGTTAGATTTGATAAGCATTATATATGCTTTGTAATTGTGTGATTAAGATGTAATAGAAAAAATTGTTTTGTGTGTACGCATCTTCTTTCTTCTATCTGAATAGCCAAGGGAGTGACCAATAAACATGAAAAACTAGACTACCACTAAATTCCGTAGATAATTACCAAACCTTGCAATCCAAGCCAGACAATTACTCCCTTGAAATCCCTCTTCACTACTTTTGTAACCAAATATAAACTCTAAATTGCCAAATGGATGTACACCTCTTCACTACTTTTGAAACCAAATATAAACTCTAAATTGCCAAATGGATGTACGCAACCCAACTTCAACATATCCTCTACTATTATTTCCCTTCATGCGTTTTCCTATTTGTAGTAGCAATGATGAAAGCATGAGGCATCCGCTTAGCAAACCTATGTCATAGTTTCCTCATTCTTGAAATATTAATGAGTAACTCTAATCTCACTAGATATTAATAGAAATCTCTCAGAATATTTTTGTTAAAACCCCTCCCAATACATATTTATAATGAAAGAAACCCTATTTTTAATACATATACTATATTTTAGTGACACAACTCTTTTTACACTTCCCGTCTTGCATCATCAAATACGTATAATATATTATAATTTTAAAACTACTTTTATTAATGAACATGGATAAACACTGAAGTCTCCAACATCTACATTTCTTATTTCGAAAATAAATCTTTCACACTCGCTATCATCACTATCGACCATGGTGGCCATAACCAAATAACACTGGTTTATATAGCCCAATATTTTCCAATACTTTCTCATTAAATGAATTTCCATCACAAGTCCCCATAATGATCCTCTATAATGGTTGGGTGGAGACTTGTGCTTATCACGTTTCTCCAAGAATGGAATTTGACGCCCATCATGGGGTGATTTTCTCATCAAATACAATTTAAAAAACTACAAAAAATTTCAGATATTTCCTACAAACTATGAAAACTGTGATTTACTCATCAAATACAATTGAAAAAACTACAAAAATTATCAAATCTTTCCTAGAAACTGTTGGCTTATTGGGGACTAACCCAGGTTCATAAATGTTTAGCCAAACAAATATCAAAACTACCGGCCCTTTCGGCAACAGTCCATGGAGCACGGACTAAGGTCTCACCCGAGGTAGTATGGGAGGGTGTTGGAAGTAGGTTTCTACACCCTAGGGATGCCTTGATGAGGTCTGGAAAGGTCGCAAACCTATCTTTCACACTTTTACTGCTTCATGCAGCTATCCGACCTTTGCATAGCCCTAGTACCGAGCACGAAGAGGCACTGTCTAGATCCCTTATCCTTAGTATGTTTTATTATAGATCTGACTTAATTTAGTAGATTTTATTAATCATTCAATATTTGTAACTAGTGCACGCAAACATAAACCTTAAAGAGATGCATAAAACCATAATAGAAGAATAGTCACACAAATCTACGAGCAGATGCACAATATTTCAGAAACACTTATCTTTATTAATATTCTGTTCCAGTACAATCCAATTCTTCCCTCCGCACTCAACTGCAGGGCTCTGCAGACACAACTGCGGACTCTAGCAGGCCTCTGCACACACAGTTGCAAAGCCTCTTTTACCATTACAACCCTCGACTCAGACTTACAGACTTAGAGTGCATATTGCAGTCAACAACCCATAACTTTTCAGATCTGATCTAAAACTTAAAGACTACCTTCTACACCTAGAGCCTTGCTCTATTTATACATTCCCATGGTCCGCAGACCATGGGCAGGCCGACTCACTTTCTATTATCTTACATTATTTTCAGGCGGACTACCCTTTGACTTGACTCATTACAACTCACGCTTTGTGCACTAGTTTCCTACTGTTAATAAGGGTTCCCTCCATGGTCTTCGTTGTCTTCGTCTTTGTCTTTTTGCGTGCGGGTGGTTACCCCTGGATGCGTGGCCTCTTGAGTTCGGTCAATTTTGTTGTAAGGTCTGTGCATTCCTGTGTCTCCACCTCCCCCTGTATGTCCTGCTCCGTGGACATTTCCTAGCCTTCCACAGTCTCCTCAGTGGGCACAATTATGGTTTGTACCATATGCTCTATGTTGCTGCCTCAGCCGCCTTCTGCTGCGTGGCCGCTTCCTGTTCCTAACACTTTCTTTCCGTTAGCTTCGCGATGTGCAGCTTGGTCTCCCTCTTCCTCTACTGCACCATGATATTTTCTAGTTCTACTAAGTCCGGGGCACGCCACTTCGGAGACCATGACACCATTACTTTGAAGATTGCATCATTTGTGGCAATGAATGACAGCTTTTCCCATGCTCAGGCTGAATCCTTGCACGCCTAGATATACAAGTTATGCATATCTGCGTTGAATTTTGCAGCACCCTGTAAAGTGTTATATACTGTCGAGGACAAGCACGACCTACAGTTGATCCATATTCATAAACTCGCCTCTACAAATGTCCAAAATACCTTTATCTCTCGAATCCTCGTCGTGTCTTTTGTTGCCCAGAGCAAGGTGTACCTCACGGCCTTGGGTAGGTTTCGCTCAATGGCGGGAAATTGGCTATTTTCCGGTAGCTCCCCGACAACCAACAGGATGGATAAGAGCAACCATGCATAGTGGAAGATATTACCCTGGTCCTGGGCTTCCCTGCAATTCGTCAAAATTCATCGCAAAGAAACTGCGCCCAGTTGAATTGGACCCCTTCTGCACACTGCTCCGCCAACACAATTACAGATGTTGGCACTTCGTCTGCCCGACATTTCCTCATGAGCTTGCCGGCTAGTAGCTGGGTGGTGATGCGTATCCCTTGGTCCTTGATGCTTGCTATTACATACCCTCGCTTCCTTTCTCTAGCTTATATTTGGCCTTCATAGCTTCCGCGAGGCCCAAGTTGCTACTCTTTCCAACGATGTCTGTAGGATTGCTTCCTTTAATGGGAAGCCGCAAAATTCAGTGAGTTAAGTTGGCCGTGATGGGAATTATCTTCTCTAGCCAAATATACCCATCATGTACTAGACATAGTAGCTGCCGGATGACAAAAATTGTGATGGGTGCGCGGTGGTAGTAGGGTATCCACCAGAGATGGAGTAACCCAACCTTCTCCACACCTTGCAACCATTTCTGCTATAGTAATTTCTCCACGGCCAACTATGGGAACTTCTCACTGTCCGCGAGGTCCCAGTCTTCAAATTTTATATTCAGTACCCATCCCAGTAGTGGACCATCAAATCTTATGTCATTCGGAAGAAGCGGGGTCTGGAGCGCACTCTTCATGGCCTCCAGGTCCTTCAGTATCTTGGTTGTCCCTTTCCATGGGGGAATGTAGGGGGGTAACTCTATTGTTGAAGGTACTTGGGAAACATTCTCTGCCTCGTCGTCCTATGCTTCAATTTTGGCTATCAGGGCTTGCAAATCTTCCTCTTCCTCCTCTGCTTCACTGACGACAGCTTTTCCCTTCTCTGTCATTTATAATTTACTAAGTCTCGGGTTCCATGCTGATATCTGGACTGGCCCCATTGGTTGTTTTCTTTTCTGTGGTCGCAACGTGCATGGGGACTTCGGTATCTCTGGTGTGCCTGTTGCCTCTCCAGGCTCCTCCTGGGTCACCCGGGGTTCTGGGGTAACTCCCGTGAAACGCACTCTGGTTCTCGACATTGTGTCTATATTGGATTCACTTGGTCGCGTACTCACGGGTGGCAAGGTAGCTTAGGGCTCACTGCTCTGTACTAGCTCAAATCTCAAACAACTGAGTGTTGCTTCGACACTACCCTACAGAATTTTATAGTAACATTTGGATTTAATTCGGCCATTCCTTACATTTATGAGTCATCAATACCTTCTTGGTAGCAGATCACCCCGAATCTAGCTCGTAATTCCTATCTTAATGGCCCACCACCCTCTCCTTTTTGCCTTAAATTAGCCCACTTGTCATGAATAGTACCATCAACGGTCACCTCCTAGCCTACCTGTGCAACAGCGCAACCCCTTATGCGTAACTGCGAGCCTTGTGACAGACAGGCCCTACGCGAAACCTCCTTTCCACACAGCTTTCCTGCAGCCTTGTTTATGGTCCCGCACCTTCTTTCAACTACCTAGAGTGCTGAGACTGTGCTTCCTATAGATAGTCAGGTGGTCGCACCCCTGGTGCGAAGCTTCACTTTTCCTGGTAGCTCGGTCTGTAGGCACCCTTCACATGCCCTTGTGTCTGGTAGTGCGTCACGTTCTTCTTTGTATGGTACGCTCCCTTATTTAGTAAGGTGCAGTTGCAACCATGATAGCAGGGTCACAACTCTTTCTAATGCAGTAGTAGGGCTGGCTGGACTCGATCTCATCATACTTAGTTTCTCGCGGCCAGCTTGCGCAACTTCAGTTTTCAGTTTGTTGATTTCTTCTTCCAATGTCATACTTCTCTTCCTCAACCGTGCCCACTCATCATCGAGTTCATGAGTTTTCATGCTTCCTTGCCAAAGGTCTTCTTGCAATTGCCTAATTCCTTTACCCAGGTCCCCGCGTCCTGTCCCTACTGCGGGAGCCGTGGTCTGGGGATTCTTTTATGTCCTCCTGGTTTCCTCTCTTCTTGTCACTATTGAGATCATTTTCGCGCTTCGGTTTTTGCTTATGGTTCTATAGGCCCATCAAACTGCCGGTACACACAGGTCCCAATCTGTTCATCCCACCTGGTAAACTCTATTAATGATCTCGTGTAGCCTTTTGAATGCTCCATCGTGGGGTATTTGCGGTGTGTGTCGCCCTTTTTGCTGCTGCATCGGGTCCTGATTTTTGATCCTTAGCCTGGGATGTGCCTGCACAGCATGCAATTGCACCCATCGACACAGGTGGGGTGCATAAACTGCTTTGCCCTGGCTACCCAGCTCGCATTTGACGTTGGGGACTTCCAAATTTTAAGTGCATCCTTCTTCTGCATTCATACCAGCTCCCAATATTCTTCTAGTGTGTCTGCCACCATTGTGCGGGTGTGGCATGCAACACCCATTCCATCTCACTGTACCACTGTTGATTTGGTATTGACCTTTCGACTTTGTCTAATAATTCGTCTATGCCTATTTCCCCATCATATGTTGGCAATTCCCTTGCTTCGGTCGTCATGCACCACAGTGATTTAATCATCATGTTTCAATTTATCGTTGTTACTTCGTGCAACTGGTTCTGCCAGCATTCTATTTCTTCGTCTGAATCTGAAGTATAGGAACTATCGCGCTCCCATGAGATTCTCCCATTTTCAGTCAGGTTCACCTGATCCTAGTCTTGCACTGTTATCTGGTAAATGCAATCTAGCTCATCGTCGTTGTCATCCTCGTGCACCGGTTTAGTGTAGTGCGCTCCTTCGGCTGGATCCAACATAACTACTACCCGTAGGGACTTTTTCTCGAAAGTCATTTTCCGCTTCTTTAGGTTGACGACTCCATTCATATCCATGGCCTAGTCTATCCCTAACAACATGGGGTAAGGGTTACTGTCATCCACAATCTCTATTACCTCAAAGTCTAACTGCGTGCTCGCACCTTCGATATCTGCTGTTATCCCTTGCAATCTTCCCATGGGCACAATCTTTTGTTGATTCGCCATCCGTAATTGAATAGGAGACCACTGTAGCATGGGCCTACCCACGCGTTCCCATCTCTGCTTTGGTAACACGTTCGCATCCGAACTCAGGTCTAGGATTACTTGATCCATCTCATATTCGCCAATTTTCACCATCAACCGCATTTCCCTCCCAGTGCGCAAAGCATGTTTCCCCATCTTTCGAACTACGCGTGGTTCCCTTGACCCTGCGCACCTAGTGATCAGTTCTTGTAGTCCTTTATCTGCCTTATTGTCTCGTAGCAGCTTCATGCATGTCTCTCAAAAAGTAGTAAGCATAGAAAGATCCATTCCTGGTTCTGGTTGATCCTTACTACTTGAAGTAGAGGCCTCCTTTAAGCTCTTCTTAGCTTCGATAAACGTTTCCCTTGCGCGTTCTAAGTCAAACTCAGGTTCCTTCGTAGGAGCCTTGTGAACCCATGTATCGTCCTTGGGTTGCTTTCCCTTATCTTCCCCTGTGGTTGTGCTGCTTCTAAGCACCATGTTCATATTGGGGTCTTCTTTGCGCGGTTCAGACCTCATCATTTGGATATTTTGAGTTGGAGTAGGCTGTAGTACCCCTTTCTTGCGCATCTGTGTGGTCAACGTCAGACAATCTATTGCTTCATGATCAAACTGATAACAATACAGACAATATATTATGGTCGGATTTGTACAGTCACACGCGTAGTGCCCAGGTCCTCCGCAATTATAGCAAATTAATTGTTCGCACCCTCTTCCGGGTCCCATTCCTTCTCGTCCTCGACCTCGCCCTTGAAATCCCCCCTGCGCTATTGCTGCGGTTAGATCGAGGCCTCGCGTTTCTGTTTGCATTCGATAAGCTGGGGTCCTATCCATCATTAGCTAATAGCTCCGACATGTCCGCTCATCGTGGCCCATTGATCTATAGAAATTACAATATAGTTGTTGTGGAGTCTGGGTATACTTCTACAATAGGTGATAGTTGTCCGTCACATGCTTTCCTCCCACTTGACAAATCGCACACTAGAACGCGGGTGTTGCACTCGGCCCTGCTTATGCCTTCGATCTTAACGGCATCGGTCCCCCTCCTACCAAATAGTTCACGAATATTGGACAATGATCCTTATCGTGGCCCTCGCCTTTACATTTTATACACCATATTTCTTCGCGCACCTTTGGCCGGGGTGCCTATCCTGCTTCAAACTCTGCATCTCCAAGTATAGGTTTTGTAATTGCACGTGGATTTGTTGGACTCCCAACCTTGGATCTTGTAGCAGAGTTTCATGTAACCTCATCGCCATTTCCAATGCTTCTATCTGGGTTGAGAGCTTCTGTTGTGACAGTGTCATCCTCAGGTGTGGTGTCAAAGATGCCACAAACTACATGCGGTGTTGCGCATCTGTCAGTGTCATATTACACTCGCAAATCGTACTTTTCAGCCTCTGATCCAGATCCTAGGGGGTTTCGCCTAGAAGCATCATGATCTCCTTAAATCTAATGATCGACTGCGTCTCTGATTTCGGCCAGCTAAATTCTCTATTCAATGCAATTTGGATCTCCGCTATTCTGTCATTTGGGTGATAATTCGAGTGCTTGATATACCATGTCAGCACACGATCTTGCAACGCACCTTCCAATGTGGCCTTCTTAATGTTATCATCAGTAACCCCGTGTGCTTCCCACACTTCTCTTACCCCGTGTGCTCATTCCCTACTCCTCTGAATACAGGCAGCTTGATCGCGGTTGCCATGCTAAACTGCTAGTTCGATAGAGGTGGTGTGGGTGAAGATGGAGGTGAAGGAGGTGACGTGAGTGGTGGCGTTAGCGGGGATGATAACTGCGAAATGCGTTGCCTTATCAAACTAACCACACTCCTCAGAGAAACCCAAATGCACCCTTCCTCGCTCGCTCGTGGAGGTGAAATTAAAGGACTATTCCCTAACCCTTCGATACCTTTGTAGACCTTTCCGCTTCACGTCATTCCACTCATTAATGTATTCGCATCACTCGTTTTTCATATAACAGCATCTTAATCCAGGTATTCAAAGATTTGACGTACTTACCTTGCAGTCCTTTGAGAAAACGTCTTTTTGCTTCATTGTAGCTTATAGTCGTGTCTATCGCAAATTTAGTGATAAGCCCTTCTATTATTCGATCAAGCCAATGGTCTACAGTCTGCATGATCTTATCTTCAGATGCCTCTAGCCTACGTACAAACTCTGGAGTCCACATTATCGGTTGATCGAGCTTGCACCTTCCGTAGTTATCAGCTAGCCTCGCGATCCAATCATACAACTCTGACGAGAAGGTTGCGAAGAAGATCTCGTGGATTTTCGTATATATGTAGCGATCCAACCACCTCTTCTCAAATATCTATGGGGTTTTGTTTTCCTGTAATACGAACTCATGAAGCTTCTGATCCAACCAATCTTCAACTTCTTTCTTCGTAGGGTTCCAGTGTTCTGACATCAAACATCCCTTAGGCAGATCCCAGTCCTAGCAACGGAACCATTTGTTGACTTATTGGGGCTTCACCTAGGTTCAGAAATGTTTAACCAAACAAATCCCAAAACTAACGGCCCTTTCGGCAACAATCCACGGAGTGTGGATTGAGGTCTCACCCGAGGTAGTATGGGAGAGTGCTGGAACCAGGTTTCCGCACCCTAGGGATGTCTTGATGAAGTCTGGAAAGGTCAGGAATTGATCTTTCACACTTTTACTCCTTCATGCAGCTATCCGACCTTTGCGTAGCCCTAGTACTGAGCATAAAGAGGCGTTGTCTAGATCCCTTATCCTTAGTATGTTTTATTATAGATCTGACCTAATTCAATAGATTTTATTAATCATTCAATATTTGTAACTAGCACATGCAAACATAAACCTTAAAGAGATGCATAAAAACATAACAGAAGAATAGTCACATAGATCTACGAGTAGATGCACAATATTTTAGTAACACTTATTTTTATTAATCTTCTGTTCTACTACAATCCAATTTTACCATGCGCACTCAGTTGCAGGGGTCCGCGCACACAGCTGCGGACTCTACCAAGCATTTGCGCACACAGCTGCAAAGCCTCTTCTACTATTACAACCTTCGACTTGGACTTACAGACTTAGAGCGAATATCGCAGTCAACAACCCATAACACTTCAGATTCGATCTAAAACTTAAAAACTGCCTTCTACACCTAGAGCCTTGCTCTATTTATACCTTCTCATGGTTCGCGGACCATGGGCAAGCTGACTCACTTTCTATTATCTTACATTATTTTTGGGCAGACTACCCTTTGACTTGACTCGTTACAACTCATGCTCCGCACACTTCGCAGAGCTTTTACAATACCAATACCCAAAATTATGGGTTTTAAGCCCCAAAAACCCTTACGCAGGGGATCCACTGCCCAACAGAAACTATAAAAACTCACCAAAAAAATGAAAACCATCAAATTTAATGATTGGATCTCTTTTGAAATTCTAACTTTGTTTCCCTCACTTAAGAAAAGTTACCGATTCACTTTATCTCGTTTATATATATATGAATTATCATGTTAACTCATATAATTTCATTAAAGTGAAATAGCTATGCATAAATCCACCTAGCTGGCTGAGAATATCTTAACCGTTATCCTCTAACCCGTACCTTGTGCTCGCAATATTCCAGCTTTGACAATGATGGAGAATCCTCTAATCCATTCCATTAGGTTGTGCACGGAAAATTTAAGGCGTTGTGTAACATTTAAGGCGTTGTGTAACATTCTACAATAATGGTGTACCGACTATGTTATATTATTCAAAGTTTGGGATGTGGACTTTTAAATCAATTCTATGGATGCGAAATTTTCAAAGAACTTTATAAATTTGTTATAATGTTTTGCTTATGATTGGTAAATTGTTTTTGTATTTTTAAATATTTTTTACAATATTCATCAGCTTGGTAATATATATTCTACATTATGGAATATACATTTTATATTATGCATTTGTTTTCTTGAAATTAAAAGAAATATATATTTAAATCTAAAAAAAATGTTCTTTTGTTGAAATTCTTTAAAATAATTTGGAAAAATCCGAATCCTAAGTATGTTGATTTGATTTGCTAAAGTCTTTTATGATAATGGAAAAAGCTTTTTACACTTTATAGAATTAAATGTCATATATCCTTGAATATCCTAGGTTTAAATTCAAATCAATTTAATTACACTTTATTGTTTTTCTTTATCAGTACATATTTTCATCCTGAAGTGTAGGAAATGCTGGATTTGTATCATAAAGCAATAGATTCGAGATTATTATGAATACATGGCCACATTCATTCTTTTTAGCCTTGATTTCTGGCATAAAGTAAGTGTACGTTCATATGTTTTAAGTCCAATATATACATATAAAATATATTTTTAAAATATAATGTAATATATGTGAGTGTTTTTTTAAACATTTATATAATTCTATATTATTAATGGTTTATTTCAAAATTTAAATGACTAGATTTATGTTGGATGTATTCTAGAAATACCTTTTGAATTTATTTAATTTTTTGAATAGTGTGTATATAAAATTATAGTTTATCTACTTTTTGTATAAATTTCAAGTTTTTGTTTTCTTTCTATATTAATTTATAATATTTTATTAAAATTAAAAATAAAAATAATTATTAATTTTTATGATATTTGAAGTTAATTACAAATAATATAGATTTGGGAATTATTAATGCTTTATTTATGAAAACACTTTTAAAGTAAGGTGAAGCTATATAATAATCCATTTAATGAGGGAACCAAGTTATATTCAATATGCTTTATGAGCTAAATAAATTTAATTTTGATACTAAATACCTTTCTATAATGAGGATTATAACATATTTTTTTCACTAATTAGAAAATATTAGTCATAACCCCATGCTACCTACCGAGGGATATTCCTTAAGGAATCCACATTATATTTATTTATACTAACTAGCATAATGGATATTATTTAATGATCACATAAATATAAATCCTATTTCAACTTACATTAGATGACCTCCACAACTATTATTCTAATGAGCACTTTGTCCTCTTATGGCATCCTTATAGAGGATCCTAACACTCCACCCCACTTAGAAAAACATTGCTTCTTAATATTCCTATATTTTGTATTCAATACTCCCTACAAAGTCGCACTATACAAACACAATCATAGGAAGAAAATTATTTTACTTTAAGTATCCATTGATTAAAGTGCCCTATATAATTCATAGCATGTTCAAGAAATTCCAACAACAAGAAAAACCCATGTTCTTTGGTCCAAGTAAATATAAAGAACTACTATTTCGGCTACCGTATTTTTAAACAGACGCACACTCATATTTCAATAGGTTTGTGTAAGTATCTGTTCAATTTTTCTTTCTCCCAAGAGATTAGAAGCATATAATAAATCTAAACTTTATTGGACCTACGTCCAAGGGTGAAAAACTAAAGGAAACTTGAGTGATGAACTACCAATGCTTGTTCAAAAGGACACCCAATTTGGGAAAAATCTTATTCAAATCAAACTCTAATAAATTGTTACATCAATACTTTAAAATAAACTATCTTATGGTTTTTCATATGATGACCACATGTCTTGTAGAGTATATATATTTTTATAAAGCTCTCAAATTTCCACCAAATTAATACTGGTAGATATGAAAGAGTGAGTCCATTATAATCGAGATGTTTGTGAAACATCTAGAGAAATATGTTAATGTTTTCTAAAACAACATTTTGGACTTCAAGGTGAGTCTATCTTAATGGGGTTCACAATCCCACAAATTACCCCAAATATGGACTCGTCTTGAAGTTTAAAGCATTTCATTATAAAATCATGAATATGATTTTCCAGATATATTTCAAATATATAATGGTCATGGCATTCCATAAATATGGTAATAACAGAACTTATGATTGATATTAAGGGGGGAGGGAGGAGGAGGGGTGAGTTTGGGTATTTCAAATTAGTGCATTAAAAATATAGCACTCATACTTACAATAGTTTATCATTAGTTGCAGGATATACTAGGCATTGTCAGTGAGAAATATCAAATTTTAGATGCAGATTGTGTGGAAGAATTCTCTCATGCACATGTTCCTAAACTTCTATGGACTATGAAGAGTTTAATACCCTAATTGGATCATTGTATTATTTTCATTCATAATGATGCTTTCAAAGTAGAAAAAGTGGAGGAATCAAATCAACATACCACTTTTACTAGTAGGTCCCAATTTGGTGAAGTGGGGATTGGAACCTTTGGGAAGTAGTTTGAGACATCAAATAACATTTTATGGGTGATAAAAATATTCTTCTTAAGCACCTCACCCCCTCAAACTATTCTACACATAAATACCTTTTTGACGTCATAAGAATCACCTTAAACACAATATGTATGTAAAAGCTATGCCACCCAAAAGTTTACCTTGTTGTTTTGACTACCATGATTTGAGAAAATACAATGTTAGCTCCTATTATTCATGGAAAAAATGACAGCCACTTGATCATGATGAAGAATATTTTAGAAGAGTTGATATGTAACTCTAGCTGAGGTTTGAAGGAGTCAAACATAACCACTAATAGGCTATTAGGTTATGTTACAATTAGGCCACTAAGAGCAAAATGATTTCATTCTATTCAAGTGTTTTGCTCCATAGATGAGCAAATTAGTTGAGAGAGAGGGAGGGGGGGGGGGGGAGGGAGAGGAGGAGGGGGTGTGCGAGAGAGAGAGTTTGCTTACTATAAAAGCCCACAGTCCACAAATC
Source organism: Pinus taeda (assembly GCA_000404065.3). Lineage (NCBI taxonomy): Eukaryota > Viridiplantae > Streptophyta > Pinopsida > Pinales > Pinaceae > Pinus > Pinus taeda. The sequence continues at coordinate 96,388 of APFE031116876.1, forward strand.
TCACTTCTTTGTAATTGCATTCATTTTCATTCAAAGAAAGAGAGAGCATAGAAACAACCCCTTCATGCTAGATTTTCTCCTATAAGGGTTTCTCAGGTCATATCTTGTGTTAATAGGATTATGAGTAATTGTATTTTCGTTTGTTCTCTATTTTCTATATTTCATATATTTCATGCATAATGACAACACCATAATTAATAAATCCATAATTTTAAGGAAAATAACCCCCATAACATATATTTTAAATTTTAAGTACAAACTATTTAATAAAATAACCACGACAGTTTACAACTCAGTTTACCATAAAATAGTTAGTTAAGGTGGACTAATTTCACCGCTTGAAGGAGTTTACATAGTTTATCTCTATATGGAGCATTAAATATAAAAAAATATAGGAAGCCTTAGAAGTAATGCAAAAAATGGAAATTTGGAATGATATTGAATTAGAGCATACAAGTGACATATATTATTTGTGAGGAATGATATCTGAATCATTGTCATTTATGGGAAGGAAACTAAACTACTTCCATCTTCTCTTTGATGACCATACTCAATCTACAATCAACATCATTAAGGGAATTGAAGAACCCATTATGGCTACTAGTTTTTAGTGGGAATACTCTCTAGTGGTCATGTGTTCCTTCTGAATTGATAACTAACCTTTTATAGCTATATGGGTTATATTCTAGAAACATAAGGGTCAATCTATTTGGATTCACATGACCATTTGAAACAAAGTATTTATCCTTCATTAAGATTAGGTGTCAATTGTTGGTAATGAGCATGAACACTTGGACATGGGACCCAAGTTATGGATGAACTTCTTGGACCACTTCAATTTATGGATAACCATTGTTAGCATTGCAGAGAATGCCCATACATAGGATCATAGTTGTGCCTCCTCACTATAGGCGTTGAAGGCAATGCTTTTTTAAAGGGCTAGAAATGTAGAGCTACTCCTTAATGATGCAATTTAGGGATGAAGGCCCATTAGAGTAAAATGGCGGAAGCTAATAATTTTTTTATTATTAAATAAGGCCAACTAGTATAGAATGATTTAATTGAATAAGGTCCACTATTTAGTTATAAATAATAATACAGTTTCCATTATGGTAATGTATTATAGTATATGAATATTTAGTTATAAGTAATAATGTAGTTTCCCTTACATATAATGTATTATATTATATGAAAGTGAGTAACCATGAATTCTTTTCTTAAGAGGATTATTATTGTATTTCTTTACATTTAAAGTGGTTAGATAAATAAATCATTAATCATTCTAAAATATTATTTTTGTGATTTATGATTATAAATTATTTATTTTATTAACATTCACTACTGAAATGAGCCGATCTAACTTTTAAAAACTTTTAAAATTACTAAATTTTTATATACTTCTCCTCAAACCTGGATTTTTTATCAAACTAAATCCAAATCACGGTGGCCAAACTTCAAATATTTTAACATTACCTTTGAAAACACTTTAGTCCATTTTAGAGTTAAAAAGTACAATATTCCTCCTTAAATATATTATCCATCATCAAAACAAATGCACATTCATTCATCATCATCACCCATCACCATTATTTAAAGAATCCATTTCACTAAAAATGAATCATTAATTGTCCCGAGATATAGGTTTACTCTTGCGAGAAGTATTTAGTATTGTGCCATTCAATTATTTTCTTACTTCCAAAGAAGATTCGAATATTTGCCGAATTTAAAACAAAATTGTCGAGAAAAGATGTGCCAAAAAAACCAAAATCCCTGACAGTGGTTTCCAGTATGAACGTACCAATATTGTAAATTCGGTGACTTGGTTTTTGGGAAAGCAAATTGACAGAAATACTTGCAAACTACTAAATCGATTTCCATGAACTACGTTCCAATATAATAACAGGAACCCTTCCTAGTAATGCGACGAAGGTGGTAACGATAGTCCAGTCGTTTAGATATAGTGTTGGTATCATGATAACACTAACTGCTGTTTTGATATATGTTGTTAGTCCCACAGCAACCTTTTTTCTACCTTTGAGCGAGAAGCTTGAGACGATGACATCATGCAGACATCAGATTTTTAATAATTGTGAGAGGAAAGAATTTGGTTCACCCGATCGATCAGTTGGCCACCACCACCACCATAAGAAACTTCATCATTAGTCACCATATCTTTCGTAGATCATAACCTTTATAGCCGTCGCCTTGAGTCATGCCCGCGCCACGCCGTTGAAAGAAGTGGAAGCACATATATATCCAGGTATATATAAATAAATATGAGAGCCTCGTACGGTTGAACGGTATGTATGCAGGCTTAAAAAACCTAATAAAAAGGCATAATTAACATGATAAAAATGCAAATGATATAGAAAATATTCAGAATTTACAGATGTGACTCGACATGAAAATTTTCAACGCTCTCTAGAGCGTCCATTTCTGCCTACTTTGAAAGATATGTTATTCAGTGCTTACTTTTCGTGTAGATGATGGAACTCTGGATTAATATACAGATATCTGTATTCTACATTAGGGTTATGGCGTCAGCGGAGGTGGTTAGGAGTGCCGTGTAGACATGACTTAGGTGTGGAAGCTGAACGGTAATCCATCCATGGACGGGTCCCATGAAACCTCCTTTGAATGAATTTCGATAGGAGTTTAACCGTATGTTTTGTAGCTTTCAATTGATTTTTTTTTTCTTTGGGTGGGGATAAATCTGGAGCTTTGTTGGGTTTTTGACTAAGCAGATGGATTCCGCACTTTATTAAATAAAACTTGTAATTCTAACTCATTCTAAATAAATTAGTATCAATATTCACTGGTTTTGCCTTGTGCTGGGTGAGATTGTTGGGTATTGGTTAAATTTAGATTGTGTTGGGTTTTGAACACTTTTTGCTTTGTGTTGGGTGAAATTGTTGGGTATTGGTTAAATTTAGATTGTGTTAGGGAATTATTGGGCATTGAATAATCTAGAATTTCTTTCACATTTAGTCCTATGTACTTAATTATTGTTGGGCATTAAATTATCCAACACTTTCTTTGTGTTTCGCCATATGTGCTTAACCCGGCCTCGAGTATTAGTTAACTAGATACTCCTATTTACTAACACTTATGCTTAAACACCTCTAATAAACGGTTAAATTTTGGTGTAAGCAATTATGATTAAAAAAACTTCTAAAACCTATAACAAATAGACTACGGTAACTGGTTTTATCTATCCACAAGGGTAAAATCGGCAAACTGGTTTTATCTATTCACGAGGGTAAAATGAGACTGAGTTATCCTAGAATGAAATATTCAGACACCGTTGGAAGTGGGAATGGAAGGTGAATGCACAGACAAAAAAAACGTGCCGTTCACGGCACGTGGCGATGTTTTTGTTCAAAACCAAATGAAAATTTTGGCAGAGTAGTAGTCGCGCGTGTTGTATTGGGCGGCGGTGAATGTTTTGGCCGCCGATTGTGCAACAAAAAAAGTCGCAATAGAAGAATTCAGAAGGAAGACGCCAGGAAGAGGACAACTAGTATTGAAATAGCAATGTGAGGTTAATGTTTTATTTTAGATTTCATTTTCTGACACCACTCACTGTTGTTCCCTGGCCCAGCCACCTAACTCACGCCTACACTGAATTGCAATTCGTGCTTATAGAGCTATCCACGGCACCATTTCTCTCCCCTTGGATTTCAATACAGGCATACCAAAGATACCTACCTGGTCGTATGTTTCTCAGTAACACTGTAATTATTATTCTCTGTTACGGGTTAAAGCCTGAATCGTCCAATTCATAAATCTCAAACACGATTTGATGAAGAACGATATGGCTTCTCGAATGAATATTGACTCCGCAACAAGACATAATTTCTTTCAATATGCTTCTGGCGGCTACGAAGATTTGGTTTTCTCGCCCAATTCACTTGTTCAGCGACCAGTGTCTTGGGTTGATACAAATTTCATGAATCCAGATATTTCCACCACTGCAAATAGCTCAAGTTTCCCGCGGATTAATGGAGGCATTAATGGATTAAGCAGCTCGAACACTCATTCCTCCCCAGCAGCTTCTCATGGTTTAACAGAGTTTATTCAAACCCAGCCACGGGCTCATGATCAAGGGAAAACTGAACATGCGAACAGTATGAAGAACATACAACAACAACAGGATCAGATGAATCAGAGTGGCAGCAATCCTAGCATCTGGAAACCTTCCTGGTTATCACAGACAACGACGAGTGGTAAGGAGGAAGCTGTTCAGAGAACAGAATTTAGTGTTCCAGGGGGCTTTCCCGAATCAAATTCTTCTGGAGATACGCAAGCTAGACTTTCTGCTATGAGAGGGTTTACTGGATTAGAAGGTAAATATTACTGATATACCCGAACGATGATGCTCTAGATTTCGTGAACCACAATGTTGTGGAGAATTTTAGGAGGAAATTCTGCAAGGGATTTTTAATCTTTAGAAGGTATTGGGTAGACACTTCATTCATCATTAGGTATTCATTATGCTTTTTAATGGCCATGATAAGTAGAATATTCATAACAGATTAAAAATCCACTACGCTCACAAATTACAATTAATTACAATTTTCTTCTTCATTCCAGAAAAGGCCATCATTGATTTTAATGGTTTTTAATTTGAAAATTCTAATATGGGTTTTAATGTCGTTCTTCATTCGAGAAAGCCGATCATTGATTTTAATAGTTTTTAATTTGAAAAATTCTAATATGGGTTTTACCAATTTTATGTTCAGGACAATTTCTTCCTGCAGTACATGATGAACATAATAAAGGAATCTCGCAATCTGAAAGAGCACAGCTAGGAGAAAACGATGGTGGAAACGTAAAGGATAACAGGTAAGCCGTGTGACTTTGGGGCTGCAAAAAGCTGTTTTTGTAGAGACAAAACGCAATCTTAGAAGTTACATTCAACCTAATCTACATATTGTAGGTCAGAGATACATCCACAAATAATTGAATATGTAACTACCATCCCAATACAAATAATTGAATATGTAACTACCATCCCAATACCGTATTCATGTTTTGTTGTAGAGAATTTGAACTCAAAACAAAAGCATCTTAATAACTTATTTTAAGATCTTTTACATAAGCTAATTTTTGTTCAGCAGATCCAGATCTCGAGGTAAGCTGGAGAAGAGAATTCGAAGGCCCAGATACGCATTTCAGACAAGAAGCCAAGTTGACATTCTGGATGATGGGTATCGTTGGAGAAAATATGGTCAGAAGTCGGTGAAAAACAATCTTTATCCAAGGTACCATTCTCAATCTTTATGCTCCCAACTGGTAGTAGGAAATGGGGAACAAAATTAAGAAACACTGCTGCACTCTATAAAGATCACAATTGAATGTTTAGAAAGAATATACAGAAAATATATGTTGTTTTATATCATGTGAAACTGCTTGGTTCTCTATTTTTCTACCAAATTAAATGAATGTCATTATTTTCTATTGGCCTTAAATTCTCCGAAGTCTCAAATTTTTCCATGAGACTGTTGTCATGGTTTGACCTGAAAAACCTATGGGCCATCTAGAAGCCAACACTCCTACTCCCACAGAAAACATGCAGATCCTGCACAGCGACAAAGTTTAAAACCAGTTTATCGGGGCCTGAAATTGTATAGAAACTGAATTCATGGCTTTATCGTTGCAACCGAGGAGCACGATGAGCATGTTCGGGCTTTATTTAACAAACTTCTGCCAGAAACTATGAAGTGACAGTATAAACAGGCTGAATGATATCACCATACAGAAATATTGCCCAAACCATGAAGTGACAATATGGACGAGTTAAAACATAAAACACAGAATCTGCCCAAACCATAAAGTGACAGTATAAACAGATTTAAAGCATAAAGTTGTGGTTTAACCTACACATAATGACAGTACGAACAAAGTGAAACATAACGTGCAGACTATTACACGGAATCCATGAAGTGGCAGTACGGGCAGACCGAAACCATAATGAAATGGTTCTAACATGTCCATAAAGTGAATCATTGAACATTGACCGAAATTCTGCGTCGAACCATGAAACACAGTGACAGTATGAACAGGTTGAAACCATAAATCAAGGTGACAGTGTGAGCAGGTTGAAACCATATGTTATGGTTTCAACCTCTTCACACTGTCACCTCATTTATTCTCTCCTGTGATGCTCATGCAGACGTTAGGTACATTAATTGAAAATATAAACGGCAAATGGCAATCTAAATTTAGTGGTTCGGAAGCCTCGGAAGCCCTGGAAGCCATATCTAGAATCCACTTAAATGGTCTGCTATGCTTAAATTTCAGATATCGTCCACACTGCCCCCTTATATAAAGCTAGCATTCCTCTTTCAACTAATACTCTAACAGAAAATAGGGGTTGAACAACTGAAATAAAAGTTTTCTTGTTATCGTACGTCTTATCACTAGTATTTTACCATGAACACACGGAATGGTCATAGTGGACGCAAGAAGTTTTCTGCTTAACTTTCTGTTCTATAAAGTTGGAGTGATTTTTGTTATTGCGAACTAGTTATTCTTTATGCAAATAAGTGTGTAAATTTTCATTCTTGATCTACTGAATAAGCACCACTATGTTGAAAGCATAACGATCAAAGCATCCCTTCCGCTTTGGTTAAGACAATAGCATTTAACTTCAACCAGGTAGGAGGTCATCGATATATATGGATGTTGCTAATTTTGTAAGTTCTTAAGGTGAAATGGATTTAGGAAAAGAGAATGTGAAAGGAGAGGCTTTCATGGATGGATTAGTGGTTAAAGATTTTAGAAAATAAATAAATAATGGTAGGAAGATTTGATTGTGAAATGAGATTCTAAATTTGGGTATTTATTTAATGATTAATTCTAGATGTATAATAAATATATAATTTGATTAATTTATGATGTGGGGTGGGAAGGAGAATTATAAGTGGGTATGTTGGTTATTCCTCTCTTCACTAATGTAAGGGTAAGCATTTTTCATAGCTCTTAATGTTAACATATGAAGATGGGAATTGCACCATACACTGATCACAATCATAAGAGGTGGCTCATTGCATGGGGCTTAATTTATCTGTGCTATGAAATTCACTTCACTTTTACTCTCGTCTTCTCTTATGATTTTGTAGTGTATTTTTAATCTCTATATTCTAGGTCCTATCATGGTGCTGTTGTCTGGTTGCATGTGTTTCCTCTGGACTTGGTTGTTACCTCTTGTCATCTCATGGTATTTTGGCTAACACTATCTGTAACTTTGTAGTCTTCCCTCTCTGCTGGTGTTTATCCTTCCTTGCCCCTTTCTCCTCTCCAAGTGCTTCAAAAATATTGAACTATACTGGGAGAAGCTTGTCCTGCTTACTTGTCCTCTCGGCTACTTCAATGGTGCTCTCATAAGTCTCCCTAACCTCATCTTCACCATCCCTTCTTTCTCCACTCCTGTTAGTCAATTTGTTTTGTGTTTTCTGGGTTCTCACCAACCAAAGGAAAAACTCTATAATTCATAGAGCGATGGCTTACTGTAATAGTTCCTCTTACACCCTTGGATTTCCTAGGTCTATGGGAGGTGTTACTTTTAATTAACCCAACCTCCAAGGTCTCATTATAGAAATGAGATTACAAAATTTCCTTTTTCCTCAAAGTTAGCGAAATTAACTTTGGATAACAGCATAACATCCATATCATCAAGAGCTTTCTCGTGACATAAAGTTTACCTCGATCTAATTTTTGAATCAAGAGTTATGCTTGTTTAAAGAATGGCTAATTAAACAATGCCACATGACACCCATGTGGCCAATGGATTAACTACTAGGAAGCTTTAGCCATGGCCTTACCATTCTAATTTGAATTGATAGTATGTATTAAGAGTGGTGTCCCTTCCGTGTGTCCAACTTTTAATGAGCGGAGTGGATGCTTCCTACCAAAACTCTCCATGTTATCTAATAGAAAGATCTTTGTCCCGCCTTCCATTAACTACGCCAACACCTAGAGATATCTCATGCAAACCTAGCACTAGATGGGAGGCACAAACAAAAATTTTCCCATTTGCGGATGTCAATATTGATGATGCACCTTCCGTTAACTGCATCAAGACGCAAGGGAAAGCCTTAAACATCCTCCATTGAGCACAGGTCCAGGACAACATGGAATCACTCATGGCATTGCTTGGTGTCAACGTAACCTATGTAGAATCCATGTCACCACCTTCTCTACATCTTGATGATGTCACACTGATGTCACCTTACCACATGGCCTCCTCTTACGATGCCACATGTCATCCAAAAACCAATCACTTGGCCATCTAAAAGGGTTCGTTATAGCCTCCCACATGTCATTCTAATATCACGCCACATCAACAACCTTACCATGTCATTCTACTTGCTTGGTGTCCACATAGAATTACCTGGCCTTTGTGGCATCTCTGACCTCAACCTAATTCACGAATTCTTGCTTTACCATTTATAAATGGAGAGGCTTCTATTATACTCTCTGTCAACCGTGTCTGAATCCAAAAGGGATTCAACTAAGGTCGACACTAAATGGAAGGTGTAAATACATTAGATGGCAAACAACTTTTCATTGCACCTTCTGTTAATCACGACCAAGTCCACAAAGAAATAATGCTTGGAAATGGGGTGCGTGCATGAGATGACTTTAATCACTTGGATCAAGGTTGAAACACTATCGTTAAGGCTAATCACTATGATTATAATTAATAAGGTTGTTGATAAGTTGTAGGTTCTTTTGTGTTTAAATGGGGTTCAAAGGATTTCAAGGACTCTGCTCGAGTATTCAACAAAGAATAATATTACTCTAACTTTACTCTCCTATATGTAAGAAAATTTCCTTCGACACCCTTTCCAAATAATTCATAGGTCTTTAATACAACCCATGGGTTTACCATCCAAGCTTGGAATCCTATAGTGCAATCGCTCGACCATATATGTTATTTCGCTGTAATTTCATGTGTAGTAGTATTATGTTAACCCACACGTAATGAATCTCCAACAAACCCCCTCAGGTTCATGGATATAGCACACCATACACAACTCTAATTATATACTTCTAACAATCCATATATAATCAGAGAACCACGATATCCACAAAATATCAACAATGCCATTCACACATTATAAAAATTTAACAGAACACATCAAGAGTTCACACATAGTGATGTAAATAGATTTAAACACATGAACATATTACATAACATAGAGGCCTCCAACCATCACAACCATGAAAACATATGTCCATAATCTCATCATAAGTAAAAATAAATATCACAATCATTCATGAACAATATTGATATGTTCACTTATGTTACATGTTAGCATCATTCATTATTCACAATACAACAAATTTATAGGTAAATATACTTATCTGATTGACTTATATGACTGGAAAATAAGGGTGAGACTCCAACTCTCCACCCAAACATAAGCCAACTACACTGCAACCTTCCTTGCAATTGATTTCCAATGAGACATATTCAGAGTCTCAGGAGTTAAATGCTCAAGGGAGTTCATGCCAGTCAACAATCAAGAGATAAACAAGAACATGGAGTTTGTTGTACATGTCGTTTATCAACTTCCTCTAGCGGTAAGCACCACAATGGTTTTCAAATCAAACAATATTTTAATACAGGTATTCGCCCAAGGCTCAATGAAGATCTACTCCATCCAGGAGTATTGCTTCAATTTGAGGGTGGTTTCTTAACATGATTTTCAAGGCAACCACTATAGGAGTCCAAACATCAACATACAGGTGGTTTATCAATCCATTCAACAATCTCTTAAGTGGTTTATCATCCTCAAGGGAATAACTTAGAGGTTTATCAGCTGAGATAACAAGAACCCAAGTGTCTCAGCTTGCTGAGTGGTTTATCAACCTTCTAACAACTACCCAAGCAACCCCCTTTTCCCATTCAACAAGTTCTAGTAGTTTATCAACCCCAAGGAAAGCCAATATAGGTTATCCATCTGAGACAACGTTCAATAGGAGAAGTTCCTCCACTGAGCATTCCTTGGCCACCCCACGCTGATCCATAATAAAAAATCCTCATCACACTCAATACCACACTCGATACCACACACCATAATTTTATTTTCACCTTGTTCCTATGTTTGCATCCTTTTTCTTTTGCATGATGACCACACAACTCACTTCACAAGACAAGGATGGTATGGGCTCATCCTTGGCTTGGGAAACCCATACATAATTCATTACTTTGCCATCAAGCCATATATTTTTCAGGGAAATAGGTGGATAAATTAAATGCAATGGTATACATTTAGCACAACAACTCCTCCTAAGGAATCCGTGTCCACTTCTCAACAGAGTCATAATTTACATTTTTACATGAATACATACATAGTTCATACAATAATATTTACATGAGGGGAAACCAAAAAGGGTTTTTAAACTTACTATGAGGCACTAGTATGTATGTAATTGTTTCAATTGGTTGAAGCATCAGTTCATTAGATTTATGCTCAAACTCTGCCCTCTTTGCAATTAAAGATAGTGGAGACATAGAGAAATGTTAGAGTTGATCATAGATGTCTCTTAGATATAGATGTAGCTCGAGAAGTAGATGCATGGGTCCTTGATATAGGGCATTCCCGAGGTAGACATAATCAATTTATAGAAATGGTTCATCTCTACTACCAAAATAAGACATTAGTGGGAAGAGTGATGACAACAAAGTGAAGGAGGAGATTTTGCTAGTGTTGGACGAAATTCTTCTATCAATGAAATCTATGGACTATTATATGCAGTGAATTGAAGATCAATTTGGCTTCACTCCTCACTAGAGAGATTCTCCAACAAGAGGAAATGATCACAATGAAATGATCCCCTCTGACTCTTCTCCTTCAACATGATTTGTTGGTTTTATTTTTGCTTCATCTATGGGTGCTATGTGAGTTTCTTTGTTATAGATTCTAGGATACTTAACATGGGCCTAGAATCCAATTTTCAGTGCATATTGATGTTTTTCTTAATACTCTTTATGATTTTTCGATGACTTAAAGTTTTGTCACTGGTAAATAGACAGTAAGCCAAGATGATTGTTATATTTTTATATCCTTATATTAACAAAAATATTATTTAAAAAAAATAGATAAAAAATTTATATTTATACATAAAATATAAGCATTAAAAAACCACTTAATTGTACTTGATATATGATATGGTTAAATAATTTATATTATTAATAATATTGTGGTCCAAACCAATCCAACTTTTTTATTAAAAAGATTTTAAAGATTTTAAACAAACTTTATAATGATGCATTTTTAAATCAAAATTATTTATCAAGTTATAAGTTAAAAAATTTGATTAAAAAAATTGAGCTAACATTTTATAATTTAGCATTTTAAATCTAAATTCTTTGTCAACTTGCACGTAAAACATTTTGAAGTCAAATTGTTAATATAATTTTCCATATCAAAATCATATAAATTTCCGCCGCCGTTCCCGCCCACGCTTTACATTTACAATATTCTACAAACAATCTCGAAACAACAAACATATAACAAAAAATCCTTATTATTGAAATTAAAATTTTAAAATATAATAATTGCTTTTAAAAAATGTATTTAAATAAAAAAGTCATTATCAAATTTTAAACAAAATAAACTTATATTAAAAAAAGTAAATTGAATATAAAATTTCAGATACTTTACGTGAGACCAGATGTTTTATGGTGGTTGCCTTTCACACTATGATTGCTGTGTATTCAACGCACTCTACATTGCCTGATACGACCTTTTGGAAACGTTATTAAATAGGGTCTGTTGACCACTGTCCAGACTGGCATATGGCATATTTTTAGTGAGAGAAATACCTTTTTAGTGAGAGAAAGCCAAGAAAACCAACCGCGTGCAGCATTCACATTTGTTATTCAAAGACGGCCAGCACCTAGAATCGCGCAGCAAAAGACAAAAAACAACGTGCATGACTTGGACCAATGCAATTTTTCTTCCATTACCCAATTTTACGGCCCACAATAAAATTACATGGTCAACCTGTGCGGTTGCTTCATTAATTAACATTACCTTACAGTCTACTGAACTTGGTGGTGCTCCATGAAGTAACAAAGTCTTACAATCTGGTGCTCTAGAAGTAACATAGCTTCATTGTCAGGTTCCCAATTCTCATATTACCATCACGTGTTTTTCAAAAGTAGGACCTTCACCGCCTCTACTTCTTTCTTAGGCAGTACTCTTTTTCGGCCACTCCTATTTCCACCCTTATTGAAATATAAATGCGGTTTGACATGCCAGGGGAATAGGAGTTGCCTTGCTGCTAACATGCCAAAATCAACTTTGAAGGAAATATAAATGCAAGGCAACTCCTATTACGCTCGCATGTCAGACCGCATTTATATTTCATTGGGGGTGGAAATAGGAGTTGCCCTCTTTTTCTCCGGAGACAGCTTTTAATGGTTTCCATTTCTATTTTTCTACAGTAGAGTCCTGCAATTGTATTTCTTCCCTTAAAAAGCGGAGATTAGTAAATACTAAACAATGTACTGTGTAAATTAATGATTGTTAACTATTCTTTCATCTATCCATTTCATATCATATTAGAAAAAATGAAACAAATATACTATGCATGGTGTTTAATATTTACTATTAAAATCTACACATACGTATATAATTGTACGAACATTTGTATTTTTCACATTTTCTCGTTGAGAATAAAGAGGAGAGTCCTCATAGATCAGTTTGTCCTCCCGTGTAAGGATTTCTTTATGGGATCTGTCCGTTGATGCTGTGCGTTGCTCTCCACTGGGTTTGTCTGGCCCACAATTCTTCATTCATTCTAGATTGACCGTGTCCCATATCGCTGTGATAACATATATTGGGAAATTAAGGCACGCGTCAGCACATAAGGGCGAGAGAAGGAGAGAATGGATATGTAACGTTCATCTGAATATAGAAGGATATGTAACGTTCATCTGAATATAGAAAGAAATTTTCAAGTGTAGTTGTTGAACGATTCATTGTTGAATGACATAAGACTCGCGAACAACAAACGTACAATGATGAGAGGAGAACAGCTACGCATTCTGTTTTTCACTAATCTGATTAATGGCTATCAGCAATTTGTATAGTAAATTTATAATACAATCATTCAATACCAAAAAAAACATGTCTCCACTTAATTATTATCCAAATTTCCATAATTTTAGTGGTTTAAATCTATCTTTATATTATTCTAGGATTTTAAATGACAACAATTTTTTTTCTTTGTTGTTGTAAGTTTTTTAACAGTAAGGCTATATCATGGTTATGTTCAAGAATAACATCTGAATAGGGCAGGGAGTGGCTTAACATCTAGAAGTACCTTAACATCCCACCCGATCATAGTGGATCCAAGACCCCATAGACAACAACAAAAGTCCTTCTAAAAACATAATAATGGGAAAAGAAAAACAATAACCGCATTTTTATAGTGTATTTCCACTCCAATTTCAATTATAGTGTTGGCTTGGGTTATGGTGTCCACCTGCAGTTTCAGAGACTACAGGATGTCCACCTCCTTCTCTTTTGCTAGAAAAATTCTAGGAGTTTAGAGGAGCGGATTGGATGACCTCTAGAAGGAGATTTAGGAAAGCTTAAACCTTTCCAACTAGAGAATTCCATGAATCCATTTGTGATACTAGGATTAGATTTCTTGCAATAGAGCGACTTGTTTCACTTGTTCCTTGAGTTCCAAAAAGCTTAGTTGTTGTTTATGATGCACCTTGTTGCTAATTACTTCTATACTTTTTGTTTATATCGTATTCACTTGCTAATGGTTTCACTCGATGGTGAAATTTATCACACTACGTTCCACTTCAACAACCTTCCAATCACATCACTTATTTCTTTGTTGAACATCCATTATGTTGCATAGGGGGAAACACCTATTTCTGCAATGCTTGTAGGCCATTGTGGTTGCAGAATTATGTATGGCCTACACAAGGTCATCCTTATCCGTTGAACTTATGTTATTGTAGATTTCATGAACATAAGGATACGGATGGCCAGAGAAAGCACCCTATACCATATATTAAAGTAGAGGTCCAACAAGTTCATCCTGAAACACACAACCTAACCTTGCATCCAGTGCTCCTGCACCGCTTTCTCAGTCAGCGGACCAAGTGTCTTTGAATTTCCACGATCGTGGGTCTAGGATAGAATCTTAGAATCTCTAATGCTACCAAACCAAGAATCACAACGATACTACTTTGCACAATGGAAAATATAAAGTAGTAAATCATATATGCACAAGTATACACACTTTTTAATTAAATTGTACAATAATGTACTACCGAATTTTCGTTATATTAAACTAATTCTGAATAATACAACAATTTATGGTATACAATATACAATGACAAACTTCATTGCAGCTTCGATGTCGTATCTTGTCTTGCTGGTCCTTCGCTCCTGTATTGCTCACTAGATGCCCCTTAGTCATTCAAAGGACAACACATCAAGACTCTAGAAGGATTGCCTCCTAACACTGCTGCAAGTCACTTCTACTGCATGTATAGGGGTTGATCCAATCTTCTCTTTAGGTTGACCACTTCCCTAAATCCAAACTGCTAGGTTAGCAATCACCTTTGTCCATCACGAGTACTGCACTTCGACACCAATCTTCACCCAACCTTCAGCTCCACTTCTTCACTTCAAGATAGCTCGTCTAGGGATACTTTGGATACACAACACACTGCCCTCCACTAGATCAATGACACCCAATACTATAATGCAAGGTCTGCACTGATGAAGGCTCTTGATCACCCAATCAAGCCTTCGTAATGGCTCCCACAGTCTACAAATGAAACCGATCCAAAACTAACCCAAAAACAAGGATCCAAGACCTCAAGAGCACATCTCTAGCTCACTATTTGAGGTCCACTCCTATGCTACCACTTAGGCTTGGTTAGGGCATCATTACAGTCCCATATCGAGCCCTCAATTCTACCCAGTTCTGTTGTTTGGGAGTGTGACTGCCCTTTATTAGGAGCCCGACCCTTCTTGTTGTAATTCTGGGCAGTCTAGCCCTCATGGACAACCTTGTCCTACCCTATATTGCCTACGGCCTACTACAGCAAGGAACCATAGGCCTGTAACAACCTTGTTTAGGATTTGCCTCCCCTCTACTTGGTCCTCAAACAACCCAGACTTTCGCTACTTTGCTTCGACCTTCAAGAAAAGGCCCTCGAACCTCCTTCCTACACTTCAACCTCCTCAAATATGCCCTAGAAACAATCTTCAACATTTGGTTCTTGTTCTCCTTTGTTGCGGCCCAAAATAGTGAAGTCTTTCTCCTCCAACGAACTATTCACATGTGTTTTTGTGTTGCACAATGGATGAGGAATACTCCTCACATCACCTCCTATTTATACGATGAAGGGGGGCTTCTAGAATGTCACATTTAGGGGTTTCCAAATGTCATAAGCCTAAAAACATCCTAGGTTTACCTTGACAATTATGGTGTCAACCCAAAATATAACTTCAAAAACTCATATCTCCACTTCTACAACTCAGAATTTGATGATTGTCGAAGCGTTGGATTCTCCTCTCCACCCTCTATTGTCTTGTGCCATCACATGTAGAAATGTGCTCATAGAAATGCACAAAACACAATTTGGTGCAAAACCCCATACTTGGGTTCCAAGCCCACAAGTGACCCTTGTGGCATTTTCCCCTCCAAGCTGTGAACCCTAGCGCTTGGAGTAATTCCCAAGCTACTCAAAAATCAAAACTCCCTCTTAGGAAGGGAGGTACTTCAAAGGATAGGTATTAACTCATCATCATCATCACTACTCGCAACACTTGCCCAACTCTTGGTGCTCACAATCACAACAATCCTTGTTCTGTGAAGTGTGCCTCTCTCGAAAGTGTCACCGTCATTGCTAGAAGCAATTGCTTCTTTTTATTTTCCTATAACATCTTCCACTCTCTCCATGAGTCCTTATTAGAGATTTTAGGAGCACCCTTTCTCCCCACTAACCATGCGCTCTTCCTAGACTACAAAGTCTTGCTCTGAACCTGCAAGCTCCCTCTCCAACTCAACTCCTTCTGAGTCTCTAAAATCTGGACCTTCTCCACCTTCTTCCCATGATCCATAGGCTTTCCTGTCAACCTATATAGATCATGCTCTTTAACTCCAAGTACAATACCAATGGAGCTAGAGCCTCTAGGCCTGAGCCTTTCATTCCATTCTTGGAACAAGACCTCAAACCCCTTCTTCTCGATCATTAAGACAAATATCAAGCTATATTTGAGTCCTGGTATGAACAATACATCTTGGATCTGCATCACTTGTCCTGTCTCCATCCTAAATGACACAACTCTCAATCCTCATATTGCCTTTTGACTCTTGTCTCCTAACACCATGTGCAACTTCGAGTTTGATTCAGCTAGACTCTCAAAAATGTCCTATGACCCTGTCATATGTTTCATTGCACCACTGTCCACGTAATATCCATTCTCATTGACAATACCCTGTAAGAAATGAGAGATCATAGCAAAGTCCTCCTCCCCCAATCTCTTGGTGAGATCATCTATTTCAATAGAAGTGACAACACTGGAAACCTACTTTCTTTTCTTCTTCTCGTCATCTCCCTTCTTCTCCATTAGATATCTTGATGAAAAATGACCCATCTTGCCACATATGAAACACTTGACTTTACTCAGGTCCTTCTCCTACTTACCCTTCATTCGTGTTGCAAGTGCCATGTCATCATCGAAAGTCTTCTTCTTTGGATAAAGATCCTCGTCTTGCAACTCTTCCTAAATGAAGTCATCCAACAACCTCTTTTAGTCTGGAAACTTCTCTCTAGCAACAATACCTTTGATGAAGGGCTTCCATTCCTCGGTGAACCCTGTCAAGGAAATCCTCACCATATCTCCATTTGAAATAGTCAAACTGATGACAAGAAGCTCATCTTTGACCTGAGACAATCTCATTAGATATGAAGTCACGCCTTCACCCTTTATCATCTTAGTGGACTTCAACTTATCCTCCAATACCAATACCTGGTTCTCATTCTTATTCTGGAACAAATTCTGAAGATCCATCCATATCTCATGTGCGATGTTCTTCCCAGAGAAATGAGGTATTAGGGCATCCTTCACACCATCAAGGATGACCAAATATCGCCCTCGTATCCAAATCCTCGTACACTTCTAGCTCCTTTAGGTCAATTGGCTTCTTGATGGATTTCTCGACGAACTCCCAGATCCTGTTGACCTGCAAGACCAACTTGATCCTTTCCTTCCATGGACTATAGTTGGACAACCCCTCCAACCTGTCCTCATACTGGATATTAGCTTGCAATTTCGACATTGTGACCTACATGGTCTCTCTCAACGTAATTAATGAAATGAATGATAAGTAGGATATCTGGGGACACTTGTGTTTAGCTATGGTAATTTTTATAATTAAGAAATTGGGGCTAAATGGAGTAATTATAGAGGTTGAGCTAATGAGGGGCTAAATAGGGTAATTAGAATAATTTGAGAAAATAAAACTAATTAGAGAGACTAAGAAAATTGGGGTTTGCTAAGAAATTTAGATTTATTAGGGAAATTGACCTAATTGTGGATAATCATGGGAAATTAATACAATTGGGCTAATTGAACAAGTGGGGTGATTGCAACAAATAATTGGGGTGAATATAGTTAATCAAGGAAATTGAGTTTTACTTGGGAAATTAAGCAAATTTGGGGAATTTTTCTAGTTAGGACAATAATGGTAATTGAGAAATTGGGCTAGTTTCTTTTAGTTAGATAAATTGTATTAATCAAATAAATAAGAAAAAAATAGACTAGTTGGAATAATTAGGGTAGCCAATTTGAGATAATTGATTAATTAAGGAATCCAGGGCTAATTACCATCAATCATGGAACTAGAAATTAAAGGAAATTAAGGAATAGAAATTGAAGGAAATTAAGGAAGATGGACTTATTGGAGATATTTACGAAAATAAGGAGAATTGGGGATGATATTGACATTAACTATATTAATATTCACTAACTATACTACTCTATGTGTGTGTTATAATACTTTTATATGGTTGTCATCTTTAAAATGTAAATACTCAATTATATCAGTATTATGATAATGGAATATCCTTCCACATTAATACTCTAGCATATCAATATCTTCTTTCACCTATGTATATATTCTTATAGTATATGTTTTATTAGTATATCATTCATCGAAGCTTTCTCATTAGCATACACTTTTAAATAATCTTTGAATGGAACCATGATCCTTTCACCTATGTGAAGATGTGATAACATCCTCTCTCACTATAAAGCTGAAAAGAAATATTACCTTATTCCTATTTTAACAATGGGTTC
Organism: Pinus taeda; assembly: GCA_000404065.3. Classification (NCBI taxonomy): domain Eukaryota; kingdom Viridiplantae; phylum Streptophyta; class Pinopsida; order Pinales; family Pinaceae; genus Pinus; species Pinus taeda. Next base: position 114,747 of record APFE031116876.1, read on the forward strand.
CATCATGATAATATCCTATGTAACATTGTCACACATATTATTTGGGATCATGCACTATGATCCTTTCTAGCAATGCTTACCACTTGAGATACAAGTATCCTCCCTCACAATTTTCACTAACATTAATTAATGTTACATCTCATGAAACTTTATTAGTAATTTTTTCTAATTCAAATACTCTCATCCTTCATTCTTTATTACTATGGGACAAGCCCAAGAAAATATTGTTAGGGGAATTTTTCTAGAAGGTTTTAGAACCCAACTCTCCAAGTTCAGACCTCATAGAAAAAATGACCCTCTAAGTTCTAATTCCTCATATTTTTCCACTCTTGAAGTGTTGAGGTAGATGAAAAATAATGTAATAATGTAATTTGGATAATTACATTTCATAAAAGAAAACTTTGTTTAATGCCTCAAAATAGCCCCACTAGGTTTTATACCTTAATTCTCCAAATTAGGACTTGTTGATAGTATTGACCCCATAAGCTTATTTCTCCAATTTTTTCACTCTAAAGGCATTGATATAGGTGAAAAATAACATAATAATCCAATTTAGACCAAAAATGTTTTTAAAATTTGAGAACCATTGTTCCCAATGATTATGACCATTGGACCCCTAATGAAACATCATCAACATCCATTTGGATTGTATAAATGGGAATACCTAATAAATACCCTTCCATATTGAGCTTAATAATATAAAATCTCTATAAATAGTTTATGGTACTTCCATTTTTAGTGACCGAATGATACTTTAGTGCTAGAAATATAAAACATTTAATATGTTTCTCTAGATTGAAATTAACAAATTTATGGGTATTACTAGAATCAATCAACATCATTACCTTTTCATTTTGATATATCCTTCCATCTTGAGTGTTTTTGCAGTACTAATGCTAGACAATGTATGAAAAAATATTGTTATAGCAATCTCTTCTTTCTCTACATCTGGCAATGGTTTTGGTATTCGATCTTGTTCTTCTTCTTCATAATCTATGTAGAATAATTTCTTCTTGGCTCATTTATGCCACTCACTATACTTTTTATCATAATTGAAACATAGTCCCTTTTCTCTTCTTTGAACCATTTGTTTAGGTGTGACAATTTTCAATTAGGTGATTTTAAGATTTGAGGTAACATGGTGTTCTTTATAGTTATTTGTGGCCACCCTTCTACAAGAAATATTTTTAATTTATACTCTCCTCTCCATACTGAAAATATGCTCTAGGGATTTAGGTTTAAAGAGATTGTTCATGTGGAATGTTCTCTTTTAATGTTCCCTAAATAGATCTATCAAATTATCACATGGAATTTTATTCACCTTTGGACTAATCTTTGGAAATTTTTGAACGTGCTATGTAATTGGACCTCTTTGATAGATATTTATCAATGAACTAAATAATTTGTTCTCTTAATATCTTGTTGACGGTGCTATAAATCTATCAACCAAGGGGTCTCCCCAATGTGAAGTCCCAATTATACCTCACACCTTTTGGATTATGAGCCCCATCTGGAGTATCAACCTAGCTGCTATGTATCCTTGTAGATTTTCCTTGGCTACAAAGTTTAACACAAGACAGCAATACATAAGTATTTTCATATCAGCAAGTGAGTATGCCTTGTGAAATGTTCAACTGCGAAAAATATCAAGGACCTTCTACCGAAAGGGAAGAGAAAAGTGGGCCTTTAAATACAAGTAATAGTACTAGTATAGAAAAGGCACATGAACATACATATGAATGAATCATTGATCGACCAGTGAAATGGTTCACAAGGAAGCAATGGTTGTTAAAGAAAATACAAAACATCTTCAACAAGATAAGTACCAAAGCCACCATAATAGTTCAATTTCCTTAGTACATATGAAAACAACATACATCACAAACATTCAAATAATAGTATTACAATATTAATGACATATGCATGAAAGTGTGCTAGCTCAACGAGCTTTCAAAATTAAGTAAAAGTTCCAAGATACATCAAGACAATGAAAACCACTAGGCCCAATAGTGGAGCATTAGAACAATCACTTGCTGCTCCAAAACAAATATCTTCCTCTCCAATGCTTGGTAGGAGTAGCCAAGGTTAAAAGTCCTTTTTCATGAGATATGAGGATGTATGTATAACAAATGGGTCGACCATTCACCTCCCTTGTGAATCTTGGACTACCCTCATGACCATTTGACTTCTTTATGACTTTTAGACTCTTACATGACTCTTCACATTCTGTACATGTCTCTTGGACTTCCATTTTACAATACATTGCTCTAATGATATGGCTTATGATGACCCATGGTATGACATGACATGACATGACACTGGTGAAATGGACTGCATGATGACATGGTAGTTTCAAGTCACTCTTTGTTGCTACTTTATTTGTGTCTTCTTGAAAGATGGTGCTTGTTCTTCTTCTTCCTCGTCCACATGACTTGAAGATAGGGAGTCTTTAGTGTGATCTTGTCTTATATTGTAATATTTTTTCCTTTGTCTTCTTGCCTAATGATAATATGGTCTCTTAACCTCCATGGGTGTCTTCTAGCATGGTCTCCTTCTCCTTTTCCTACATCATTATCCCGACATGATAATATTGAGTACTTGCAACTGAAAAACATTCATGACAAGACATTATTCTGATAAACTGCTAGTCTATGATGTTTCTTGATGATCCACTAAATGGGATGGAACTGGGTGATAGACTGAGAGAGAGACTCTAGGATTGCACAGTTGCACAACTCAAATAATCAAGGGTTCAAGCTGGGCTAGACATCTCAATTAAACAGTTGAGGGACTCAAGGTGGTAGGCTAAGGGCTTGAGCACTGATTTTTACCACTGCACAGTTTTGGAAGGAGAGGAGGCCAAGTAACTACAAAATTGTGCAATTAAGGAGCTTAAGGCTGAGGCTTGAGGGCTAAGACTCTTCAATGTGTAGTGAAGGACTGGCTGGAGATGAAAGTTGTGCAACTTTAGATCTGAGGGGTTGGTCTTGAGCACTGTGACTATGTAGTGTGTAGTTCTGGGAGATAGAGACTACACATTGTGTAGTACCAAGAGGCGAGGTTGTTTCCTGAGGGCTGAGATTGCATAGTCCGCAGTTTAGGAGGGCTAGATGAGGCTAAGTTTCCTGATTGGAGAGTTTTCCAATTTTGACTAGGTGTGGGATTAGTGAGATGAAGTTGAACAAGAACAATACTTGAGCATGATCACCCACTTAGATCACTTGAAAACACAAAATACTACACTCATAACACATGAACAACATACTTTCCTCAATGCAACAACATTACGATAGCTCACTCTAAGTGTGACCAAAGATACACTTTGTGATGACAATGACGACACTTGTGCAATAGTGCTTGAAACTTTTGGAATGAGTGTGATACATGTTCACCTGATAAGAAAAACCCATTAACACAAAAATTACCCCTTGAAACAAACCAAAACTACTTTTATATGGTGTGTGACATCTACCATGATAAAAGACAACATTTTCTATATCAAAAGAAAAGTTTGAATGACACTTGTGATATGCAAACAATTATGAAAGCGACACATTCTAGAGTGAAGATAACATGAAAGCGACACTAATTAAATTGAAAGAAAGCAAAGGAGACAGTCAAAAACATGAAAATGACACTCACAAAAGCAAAGGTGCACAAAGGTGAGAGTTTGAAAAAATCACTGAAATAGAAATAGAAATATAGCCAAAGTGAGAGACTATCAATGACAATGCACACTGTTTGTCAACATTGGTTGAATATTGCATAGGAACTATCCTGATGGAGTGTGCTAGGCCTATTTAAGCTTGTGTGAAGGAATACGTTCATGAATTCTTTAAAGACTAAGCATGTGTGAGCAGGTGACTTCGACACTTCTAATCTAAGAAGGGAGATAAAATACTTAACAACATATCAACTAACCAAGAAGTGACTATGGAACAACTAATCGCAATATCCATAGTAGGCTCCAAAATTTAAGTATAGGAAAAATTTTCGAGGGTGTTTGTTGCAGCGAAAACACTTAGTGACACACTAGTAGAACTCCAACAAATTTTCCTTGGTAAATTCTTTGTGCATGGTCTATTTCCTCATGGAGTATTGATTCATCATTCATATTACTCAAGATTCCCCACTTACTACATATGTACATACAGTCTCCATTCCTTCTCGATTGAACACAAACATATGACAAACAATATCGCAACGTTTTAAGACATGATAAGGGTAATGTAACATAGGAGCTTTAGATTTTTAGTATAGTTTTTCATCGCTGGTGTTGCTCCACTTCTAGCAAGCCTGGATAGTACCCCGACGGAGTCACTTCAGGAACGCAAACATCGCTTCGTTTCTAGTGAGCTTGGATAGTAGCCCAATAGATTTTCTTTCTTAACCTCCTTGCATAGGAAGCCTTTCTCTCTTTTCACCCTTATTTATTTATTTTATATGGGATTGTGCATCGACACTTATTCATTTCATTGGAGGAAGAGGGATCTCAACTTACTGAGAGAAAAAGAGGTTGTTCCTTTAGAGAAGCATATGTAAGACCTTTGATATTGGTTTGCTCATTTATATTTCCCCCTTGTCCTTCTCTACTTGATTGGATCAACATGGAAAACATTGAAACATAGATAATCGATCATAGGGACGATGTTTCTAGAATAGGCACAGAAATCATGGTTCAACACACAACTTTTTTCATGCAAGGATCATATTTTCTATCAAAACATCATCAACCAAAGGATAACCAAGACAGAGAAGAAGAAATGAAGGTTAGCCAAAAGATGTAGTGTCATACAATGTTCTTCTATTTTTCCACATTAGCTTTTGAGCCAAAGGGAACATCATTCATTCAAAGTCTTATTAAACAAAACACGAAATAAGAGACAAGACACAACAAAAACAAAACCATAAGGAAAAAGAAAATTTGTGGGGGGTGGGGGGGGGGTTCGCGGAGAGACTGGAAAGAGGATGCAAAACAAAAGTTAGAAACATAAGAGAGAATACAGAAAATGAGTGCAAAAAGGGGGAAACTAAATGAAACTAGACCTACTCCTAACCTAACTAGATATAAGGTCAGGGTCAAGTGTAATGAAACTTCCAGTGAAACCACCATAGTTTTCCTCACCTGCAATCACAAAGATATGACCAATTAAAATTTATATAAAGAAACATGCAACAGAAAAGATAAGATCTTGATGAATTTGCACAACAAATAGAAGGTATTTCCTATCGGTAGAAAGATATGTCACAACCACTACTTCTATCTAGTTCACATTCTTACATTTCCGAAGAAGACCATAGTTAAATAAATCTCTGAACCTTCTTGCGAACATATCTTCATTTGCACTATATTTCATAGAAATCATGAAGAAAGGTCCAAAATTGTTATTTTCAATGAAGCTTGCCAAGTAGGATTGTTCCAACCTTTCAACGATTGGATCATAAAATTCAAAGAATTCCTCTTGATAACCCTAAAATATTTGAAACTATGAATTTTAAATTAAAAGCATTGTATTAGGATGAGAATATTGTAAGGGAAAATGAATTTGATCACATTCAGAAGGCTTGTCAAGATAGTTAGGGCTAACATAGCCATGATTGAAGCTTGAAGTGCCTTAGTTGCTTGACAATTATCTAAATAGTGAGATAAGCCATAAAGGTTGATCAATGTGAAACAACTGTCATCTGATATAGTTGTGGGGAAATGATAAAACAAATGATAATTAAGTTTATGATCAGATGGACCTTTTGTGGCATAAGATTCTTGGTTCAAAGATATATTAGTTTTAACATATTTACAAATGCCTTGAAAAAATGAATCATCTTCCACATATGATAGATATGACAAAATGTTTCCTTGTAACTAGCAACACACTACACTAGCATCATAATCATTTAAAGAAGTGAAAAGGAATTCTGGTATGGAAAACACATGAAATCAGTCAAGATATGATGAGTGAAGAAGAATTTGATTTTCCAAATAACTCGTGCATTCAATATCACTCAAGAGGATTTCAGGTGCGATGAAGAAAAATATTTGCAATATAACATTCACAAGAATAACCAAGAGCTACTTATTATGAAATGAATATGATAGACATGATTGCTTTGCCCAAAGATGATCTTTGAAGTGATAAACTTCACAGTTTCATGAATCTATGAGAGATACACATTCCAAACCTAAGTTTGATACAAAATCCTTGCATGAAGATATATCATCTAAACTAGATTCTTGGATCTGATCAGAAACCGAATCTTGAAAGTTCAAAAGACTACATCTGAAATACTAAACATCTTTCAAGAAGGAATTTACATCGAGTAAAACCATGCAAGGAAAATGATTTTGCGAGGGAAACCAAATCTAAATTAATTTGGGGACTATACGAGAGTTGTGAGGTCGTGACATAACCATGAACAGAAGTTGAAGTGCCTTGACTTCATGATAAGTCTCTGTACTCTCAAGGATTGTAAAATCATATTTTGAAGATTGAACCGGATTATGCATGATGTAAGGATAACTACTACCACCAATTTCAATAATACCACTACTGACGGATGTCAGCAATATCTATCACTAATTTGATCATATTTAACAACTTCAATAACTAGATTACTAAAGTTTAAAGATTCTTATGATCTCAAATGTGAAGATGTATGAATCGGGGAAGCTTCATGAGCAAGTTGATTGGAAGAGTTGCCTTCATGTAAAATAGGAGATGATAAGGAATGGAAAGGATGCTTTATAATTTCATTTCTTTCTTCTTCATTATAGATAATTTCACTACCTTGTGTCAATTGATAAGTTAACTCATCATATGAATAACTTGAAGAGAATGGAGTATATTCATTGTAGGTTGGTGCATTACAAATAGTGGAGCACAATGGATAGGGAGGTGAACAGGAAGAATTGTTGATAAGGGAATCTTCTTTGACTTAAATAAATTTGAAATATAAACTTTTCAAAATAAAATATTCTTGAGAAATTGAAAGATTAGATGGTTTACCTCGGCATTAATCATCATATATGTTAATGGATTCATCTTCATCAGAATGATTGCTACCCAAGACGTTAGGTTGATTAGGAAAATTGATTATATTTTATTAATGACCAATATTACCGGATTCATTATTAGCCAAGAATGGGGAAACACCATCTTCACACAGAGGATTTTGAAAAATAGAAGAAATATTAAAAGAATCCTCACCTTCCTACTCCTCTACCTGTGAAATGTGACTACCCTACACCTAATCACTTTTTGGATTTGGAGTAGGTTGATCAAGAAAATAATGGGGCAAGGTATTATAATAAAGAGGTGATAGAGGATGACATAAATCCAAATTAGATCCAAGACTAGGTTTATGAGTGTTTATAACATCATGAGGAATGGAAGTATTAGTCTTCAGCATAGGCTTTGTTAGACTCAGTCTTGTCAGTCCTCTGTCAGAGTCAAATTCACCAAGGTTCATTTCTCGTCATTTACAGTTATCAAATGCCATTTTGGTTAGAAAGAGTCATTTTAATTCTTGAGTCCAGGGTTTTGTCTCCAGAAGTGTGAAATAACACTTGCAGGCTAGAGGGAGGTCCAATAAGTTTCTTATTTCAAAGAGTTTCATCATCATTAATGAAAAATCTGTTTTGAAGAAGAAATTGTCAAATTTTTTTTATGATACGCTCCATTCACAAAATGAACTCTTGGCAAATCATCCTAATTGCCGAATATACAACATGCTCAGCAGTTTGGTGGAGTTTGATGGTTATTATCTTGAAAGTGAACCATGTGTGGCTTGTAGCTATCCAGAAGTGCCTTATACAAGAAAGAAGTTGGACAATCTGAAATCTGAGACCAAGTTCATTGACAATTGAAACATTGTCAAATGCACAGGTAGCCACACTCTCCAGAGTGTCACGATGACTGTTCATGTTGCTCGCCGGTCAAAATAAGTTAAAGTGCTCAATTTATATTACAATAATAGGCCTATTTGCACTACAACACCATGGCACACATTTGGTGGGATTCATGTTTGCACCAATGGTTTTGACTTGGCTACTATGCATCAGAGCGATTGGCCTCTCTAATATTATTTGGTGGAATCGACATGTACATCGAGCACTCTCTCTATATTACATGTACAACTTTTTGAGAAAAGGCACAACGAGGAAGTTGGATGTCCTTGGGAGGTATTCTATTGTGCATCACTGGTTCAGAGGCAATGTTTGCAGACCTCGGGCACTTCTCACAATTATCAATCAAGAAATTGTCAAAAGACCCAAAATAAAAGCCGAGTTGAAGTCTAGAGGGATGGAAATGCGTTTTAGAAGGGCAGACTAGGCATTTGCAAGCAACGCGACGCATTGGCATAGGGCGCGGTGCACCAAGTTGGCGCGGCACATAGAGCCGAAATGCACAGTGTAATTTAACACTAGCGCAGCGCATAGAATGCCCGTGGCACATTGGGCCTCTTGCGCACACGACAGAGTACCCAAAAATTCATGCTATTCCTCTAGAGATAGGCATATGCAATGAGTTGAAAATCTTGGAATTGAATAGAAATTGTCTCGAGGGATCGTTGCCGATAGATCTGGGTCAGTTGTAGAGTCTAAATGTGCTAAATCTTTCTGAGAATTCCATCACTGGCTCCATTCCTAAAGAAATTTCCCATTGCACGGAATTGACAGATTTGAAATTAGATCCAAATAATCTCAATGGATCAATACCATTGGAACCTGCTCAGTGACACAATCTCAGGCTGCTTCACTTGTTTGATAATTCTCTCGATGGGCCCATTCCTGTGGAGATTTTACAACTAGAGAATCTAGAAGAAGTACTTCTATATAAGAACAACCTTGTGAAAAACATATCAGTAGCTGTCAGCAACCTGAAGCGTCTCAGAAGAAATCCACTAGAACCAGTTCACAGGGGAAATCCTACCTGGATTGGGTGCAAATCAAAGCGAGCTAATTGAAAATTACTTAACATGGAATCGATTCAGCAGCACAATACCCACTATGGTATGTAATTCGGACAAGCTAGAGATTCTTGCCATTGCAAACAATGTGCCCCAAGGATCCATTCCCTTCCAAGTTAGCCAATGTGCCAGTTTGAAATGATTGGTATTTAATAACAATAATCACAGTGGTGTTATCCCAGATTTTCTTAAGTTTCAAGCCTTTTATTGTTTCTTATTTAGCAATCATCTGGAAAGGAGAGAATCCCCTCGCGCCTTGGGAAATGTAATAATCTCAGATATAGAGACCTGTCGATGAATAATTTAATGGGCAGTATACCAAAAGAATTTGGGCAGTTATCAAATCCTGGAGGCGATGATGGGGTAACTACAACTGGCTCATGATATGGTGACAATCAAACTCAAAATTACATAAAGAAAATCTACCATGCAGAAGAATAGGATTCAATTTCCTATTTACGACTTCAGTTAATAATTCAAATGGATCGGGCGCTCCAGTTTTTGTCTTTCAATTGGCCATCAGGAGGAATATTGGGGGAAGATGACATAGATTATGACACTGATGAAAAATCAATGGCTGCCCTTAGGTATCAATTAAGAAGAGTTGAAGAGGAGGCTGAAACCATCTATGCCAGCATAGACATTGTCTCGGATATTATTCGGAGAAAGTTGAGGAAGATCGAAGAGAAAGATGGGGGGCCATGGCCATCCATCCAAGATACGCAAACAGCCTAAGATTGGGAGTTTCTCTCAGAATTGTTAGATGTCAAGGATATGCCTGACAAAGAATTTGATGATTTGGGTAATGTCAAAGACACACGTTATGAAGAAATTGATTTATTTGATGAGGTGGTTCGGGTGAAATACTTTGAAATGCCACAAATGACCAATGTCTTTTCAGCTGGAGTTGAATTTAAATAGTAATGAAGTTGTTGAGAGTTGGATGCACGTGGTATTAAAGGAGAATTGCAGCTAGGTGTGTTCATTAAAGGCAAAATTTTAGCGGAAACCATTTTTATTGAAAAATTAGTTTTTGTTCAAAAGGCCTGTGTAAGGTGAAAAGTCACCATAGCAGAAAGATAGGAGAGCAATGGCATTCAGACTGCAAGAGTAATAGGATGACATTCGTATAATTCTCTCATGCAAAATCTTGTAGCACTGGATGCGAGCGAAATACATGAGTTCCCTCCTAGAGTTGTTGATGAAGATTCAATCGATTTTGTTGTTGCCACCTCTGCAACGTTGGGGGTTCCTTCTCCATCCCTTTCAAGGGGGAAATCATTTGAAGACTCTCTCATTTCAAAGGGAAGTTGAACAGCTTATGAAAAGCATTGGATTTTATCGTAAGTTGATTTGGTAGATGGTGCGCCACCTGATATTGACAGCAGTTTGTCTGCTATCTCATATCAAAATCCGAATCCTGAGAGACTACCATGTCAAAGTTTGTCTGAATTATCAAAGAATAACATTGAAGATGCAGATCATGCAAGTTATATGGATGAAGCCAGTAAACTAGATGTTGATATAGTAGCGGCCATCAGTATGAGCAGGGTTGCATCCTTTCGTTGTCTAAATTAATTAAATATCTTGCCTGGTAATGTGCCCGGTGAAACTCCTATTGAAGAATTATCGGGTGGGAGAACAGAAGGGAAACAAGAGGGTCAGCAGCACCGTTTTGGTCCACAATGTCAAGTTAAGAGTATTATTGCTGATACTATAGAAGCTGAAGAGTCTAAACATATTGGAATCAAAACTAGTGAGAATGACAAAGGTTCCAACAAAGGAGCCTCATTAAAGGTGAAATATTATTTAAAAGCCATTTTTATAGAAAATTGGTTTTTATTCGAACAAGGAGGTGAAAGGTAAAAAAACCAAATGCCTAAATTTAGAATGAAGAATGTCTACCACAGGAGGGAGAAGAGGAACGAATTGTCTATTTTTGTCTTCAGTTACGATTTCATGGGATCTACGCTTCAGGTGTTGCCTCCTCATGGGTCCTCAAAGCATATTTCACATGTAACGCTGTTTTGTCCCCAACACAGATGGACAACTCTTTTCCTATCTTCTTTGATTGGTTTTCCAGCTCCCTATATTTCATCTATTTGTTTTCCCATAGAGAAAGTTTTATTTATTGTATGAAAAATCATTTGTGAGGTGTGCTGAGTTCTGAGAATATGTGTGGGAGGAAAAAACCCCAGCACTATCACTGTACAATTTTGACAGAGAAATAATTAAATGGTGTAGCTCTGATTTATAAGATTCTTGCGGTATGAGTTTTGGCATGTGTTTTTCTCTCTGTTTCATATGTATCCTGTGATGTTTTACAGTTCATTCATGATCATTTTCAGCTGAATACTTTTAAGTGAGAAAGGTAGAATTCATTCATTGCTCTGCCTTGAGGAAGTGTTGAGTCTTTATGTGTTTATTTCTGCCTGGAAAGGATTCATATATTAATGCCCTTTTCAGCTTTCTTAAATAGTCTTTTCACCCCATTTAAATTCAATTTGATTGCTAAACCTCATGCTTATCTCGCCTTATGAAATATCCTGTGCCTTTGGTTAAATCTCTGCTCATGTTGTCCTTGTCCCATATAGCCAAGCAACTTAGTCATTTAATCAAATATCCCTCATTCAAATTCATTTACTAGCCTAAAATCAGTTCCCATTTTAAGTCATCTCGGACTCTATTGATCATTTTATTGAGATAGACCCAGAGAGAGCCCTCTCCTATCCTCGTAGGGCTAGCTACGAGGCTGAGCTTGGTTTGATGTTGCCTTGAACCTCGCCTTCCTTCAGCCTGAGGCAGATTCGAGCGCTAACAGGCTTCATGAACCATTGCTGGATTTCCTCTGTTGTATCTGAATAATGAAAAGTGAAAGGAGGATGAGAAGATGGATTACGAATTTGATTTGAAAATTTCTCAAGTTTATTATCATCACAAGGGGGTACCTACATCGAAACTGAAAAGGGAGGAGTGCAAGGAAAAAAAGGAATCATAAGTTCCTCATCTAAAATTAGGGGTGTCTCATGACTTACAAGAGTTGGGGAAGTAGAGACATTAGGTGGTTTGGGTTCATCGTGCAAAGATATATGAACCAAATGCTCAAAATTTTGTTTAAAGAAATCCCAATGTGTGTCTTCTTTAGGAAATTCATAACATAAGCGAAGGAATCATTTAGAAAAATCCTCAATTGATTCATTAGGCTTCATCCTTATTTTGTTAATCCTTCTATAACATCTCGGTAATCATACCTTTCAAATGTTAAACGAAGCTCCTTGATGAAGTGTTCAAGAGAATGAATGGAAGCATGTGGTAGAGTGTGACATCATCGACTAAATTGACGGTCAAGGATGAGGTAGAAGAGAATATAAGACACATATTTTACAATTAATTTCTTAGTATTCACAGAAATTAAGGAAAAGAGATGCATGCTCAACAATGGATGTATCAACCTCACCATCAAACTTGAATTGAGGCAAGTCATGAAGAGGCTCATTGGGGATTGAAATATTACTAAGGGATAGGTTATAAAAACACCCCAAGAGTATGTTTTGAGGATGAGCCATTTTAGATAAGAGGTTCAAAACAGACTCAATGGGCACACCTTGTCATTTGACCATCCTTCTAGTGCCATTTGTTGACGGTGTTGGAATTCCTCGAGCCAAGGGGTCTACCCGATGTGAAGCCCCAATTAGACCTCGCACCATTTAGAGTAGGAGCCCCATCTGGAGTTCCGATATGGATGACATGTATTCTTGTATATTTTCCTTGCCTACAAAGTTCAATACAAGAGAGTAATACATAGGTATTTCCAGATCAACAAGTGAGTATTCCTTGTGAAATGTTCAGTTGCAGAAAATATCAAGGTCCTTCTACCAGAAGGGAAGAGAAAAGTGGGGCCTTTAAAGACAAGTAATAATAATAATCTAGAAAAGGAACATGAGCATATAGATATGAATGAATCGTTGATCAACCAATGAAATAGTTCAAAAGGAAGTAATGATTGTTAAAGAAAATACAACACACCTTCAGTAAGATAATTACCAAAGCCACCGAAAAAATTCAATTTCCTTAGTATAGATGGAAACAATATACATCAAAGTCATTCATATATTAGTCTTACAATAGTCATGAAATATGCATGAAAGCGTGTTGGCTCAATGAAATTTCTCTATTAAGTAAAAGTTCCAAAATACATCAAGATAATGAACACCACTAGCCCTAATAGTGGAACATTAGAGCAGTCGCTCGCTCCTCCAAAAAAACTATATTCCTCTCCAATGCCTGGTAGGAGGATCCAAGGTGAAAAGTCCTTTGTCATGAGCTATGAGGGTGTATATATAACAAATGGGGTGACCATTCACCTCCCTTGTGACTCTTGGACTACCATCACGATGAATTTTCGACTTTTACATGACTCTTCAAATTTTGTACATGTCCCTTGGACTTCCACTTTACAATACATTTCTCCAATGATGTGGCACATGATGAAACATGACATCACATGACATGGCACTAGTGACATGGAATGCATGATGACATGGGAGTGTCAAGTAACTCTTTGTTGTTTCTCCCTTTGTGCCTTCTTGAAATATGGTGTATGTTTTCTTCTTCCTCCTCCTCATGAATTAAAGAAAAGGAGTCTTCAATGTGATCTTGATATTCTGTCTTCTATTGTAAACTTGTGTTCTTTTGTCTTCTCACTTGATGCTCATCTGGTCTCTTCATCTCCATAGGTGCCTTCTAACATGGTATCCTTTTCCTTTTCCTCCATCATCATCCTCTCATGATAAGATAGAGTACTTACAACTAACAACCATACATGACAAGACGACTTCAATCTGGTAAGCCGTAGTCTAAGATACTTCACGATGATCCACTGAACATGTTAGAATTGGGTGACAGAATGAGAGAGAGAATCTACTATTGTGTATTTATGTAGCTCAAATAGTCAAGGGTCAGGACTAAGCCTTGAGACTACACAATGTGCAATTTAGGCTGGGCTGGACATCTCAATTGCGTAGTTAAGGGACTCAAGGTGGTAGGCTAAGGGATTAAGCACTGAGTTTTCCCACTATGCAGTTCTGGAAGGAGAGGAGACCAAGTTACTATGTAGTTGTGCAGTTTAGGAGTTCAAGGCTAAGGCTTTAGGATTGGGACTACCTAATATGTAGTGAAGGAAAAGCTTGAGAGGAAAATTACACAGTGTTGGAGGTTAGAGGTTGGGCTTGAGCACTATGACTATGTAGCGCACAATTTTGGGAGGTAGAGAATGCAAATTGCATAGATCCAAGAGGAAATGTTGTTTCTTGAGGTCTAAGATTGCGTAATGCATAGTTCAAGAGGGCTTGATGAGGGCAAGTGGCTTGTTCATGGAGTTTTCCTAGTTTTGACTAAGTGTGGGATCAATGAGATGAATTTGAACAAGAACAAGAATATAATATGATCAATCACTTAGATCACTTGACTACATAACACAAGGCACTTAGAACACATGAACAACATACTTTCCTCAAGGCGACAACATTGCGACAACTTACTCCAAGTGCAACACTAAAGATACACTTTGCAATGACAGTGACGAAACTTGTGCGATAATGCTTGAAACTTTGGAAATTGAGTGAGATACATGTTTATATGATAATTAAAACTCATTAACACAAATATTATCCCTTGAAACAAATCAAAACTAATTTTATATTTTCTGTGACGTCTACCATGATAAAAGACGACATTTGCTATATGAAAAGAAAAGTGCGAACAACACTTGCGACATGTGAACAACAGTGAAAGAGACACATGCCATAAAGAAAATAACATGAAAACAAAACTCATTAATGTGAAATTAAGAAAAAATAAACAATAAAAAAAATGAAAATGACACTCGTGAAAGCGAAGGTGCGCAAAGGAAACAATTTGAAAAACTCACCAAAATGGAAGTACAAACACAACCAAAAGTGAGAGAGTGTCAATGACTGTGCACATCGAATGTCAACATGGGTTGAATATTGCACAGGCACTATCTTATTGGACTGTGTTAGGCCTTTCAAGCTTGCATGAAGGAATTCTCTCACTAATTCATTACAAACTGACACGTGTGAGCAGGTGATTTTGACACTTACAATCCAAGGAGGGAGCTCAAATAATTAACAGAATATCAACCGACTAAGAAATGACTATATAACAAATGATCACAAGATCCATAATAGGCTCCAAAATTCAAGTATAGGTAAACATTTTAGAGGTTGTTTGTCGCAACAACAATATATCCCTATAGTGTGCTATCAATACATCCATAAAAATGGAGAAGGATATAGTACAACCATTTTTTCGTTCATAAAATCATTGGTACCAAATAAATGGTTAAATTCCTAAATACAAGGATGCAGGAGTTACTCTTCATAAATTTGGAACTTTATGTAGACTAAAGAATTCCTTCATTTATAATATTCATGTTATATAATATTTACCATCAAATTTTCACACATCATGAGAGAATTTAGTAGTTACATGGCTCTGAGTTGAATCCTCAATCATGTTGATATTAGAGTGATAAATGATGATTTATTATATGATTCAAATTCAATATTTTTCTCTCTAAATGTATTGAATCATTCCACATATGTGGTTTGCTTTCAATACTAGTATTCCCCTTATTTTCATGATTTCCTTGGATATTCAAATAACTTTTAGGGAACCTATATAAGAAAATGACTTCCATGGAATGCATATAATATTTCAATTGTTTGATATTTTTATACATCAAATCTTCCGACTTATCTTCCATTTCCCTTTCTAACATTTCTAATGAATATGAGAATTTTGCAATTTTCGACATATTACAAATCATTTCATCAACATGTTTCTTTAATTAGGAACCTATTTTCAAAGTCTTCACTTTTGTTAGATTTTAGGTGTAAACTTTTACTAGAAATTGAAATTATTATAGAACCATTTATCACTTGGGAATATAATAATACAACTATTTTTTCTCTCTACCACAATTTTTGAATCATTAATAGTGGATATTTCAATGAAAGGTGATGCCAATTGTAAGTTACACCTTTTAAAACACTAATTTGGAAATTGTATTTCTGATTCATATTTGTTCTAACGTATCTCTTTTTTGGTCCACTGGAGTATAAAAATTTGGTATAAATTAATTTCATATGTATTCTGTACAATTTCTTAAGTTTTACTAAAATTTTATGTGTAAGTGAATGTTATAGTGACTTTCCCAAAAATTGTTAATTATTTTCACTTTCTAAAGAGCGAACTTATATGGAATGTCATGTGCTTGATATTTAATATATATTTTCAAAACTTTCACATAAAATATTATGATATATATTATTTCTTAAAAACGTCGTGGAAGTGAATTTAGATTTTCCTAACTTCATATATGACAATTATACTAGGAACATTTGATTGAGACTATTTTATGACTAGTAAAAAACCCTAATTTCCACAACATGTATTTTTGAAATTATAGATATAATAACCTAAAATTTCTAACATGGGTTATTAAATATTCATCCATTTAATTATGATAAATTTATAGTTTGATACGCCACCAAATAAGGTTATAGTGAAAATTTCAAGATAAATTATTTGTGGCCAATTTCTGGATTAGTAAAAAAACTTAACTTCCATAGGATGTAATAATATATTTTAGTGATCTGACACATGATTTTTTATTGCAAGTTATTAACTATGTATCCTTAGGACAAAAGGAAATTCAAAGTAAGAAACTACTCTAAAAATAATTTATGGTGGAAATAAAAAGGTAACCTATGTTAGACTAATTTTAGGACTAGTCACAAACCTTAGATCTTATAGGGCATATCTTGGAAAGTATAAAGAAAAAAAATATAAAATTTGATCACATGTATATTTCTATCTTCTTAGTCTCCTTAAATTTTTCTATCTCAAATCTCTCAAACAAAATAATATAGTGAAAATTCCAATATGTATTAATTGAAGGAGAAAAACCGTAGGACCATCATCTTTGATAACAAATATTATACAAAAAACACCAAAATATTATAAAAATAAAGAGATATTTATCCCCATACCTTGATAAATAGATACCAGAATGAAATATAAGCCTCTCTGAGGGAAAACTCCTTTTATTAGTATAATTCTAAGACTACACCTCCTTAGTGTGTATATATGAAAAATAAGGCATAATTATAATTAAAAGGTATATATAACAATAATAAGATAAAAAGATAAATGTAATAATTCAATATCTAGGGATTTATCTAGAAATTAACATGCGACTTTGTATAGGGCCTAACATTTTGTCCCAAAAATATTCTAGGGAACCAATCTCTACATTAATAACCTTTGTTTACTTCTTTATAACATGGGTATCAACTCTAGATCTTGGCTATAGTTCTGAATCTGAATTACCACTCTACCTTATATTTCTAGTATTGGCTATGGCTTTGAAATTGAATCTTGGGTCCACTTGTTATAGTAGTGTAGAAGTCCACTATTGATTTTATGTGATAGAAAATAATCATATTTGAAACTCTCCTTGATCATAATTGACTCTCATATTTAGCATGAAATTATATTTCTTTCTTATAATTAGATAAAGATGTCTTAGTAACCAATGGAAACCAAGTTGAATCTTAATCTACACTTGTTGAATGAGTTTCAACAAGGTATATGCCATATAGAAAAAATCATTAAAAGGAAGTGTTATTTAAACTTTGTTTGTTGGGATAAATTGCTTCCAACATGAAACAAAATTGATTATTACATGTGATTTCATAACACTCTATCTCTACAACAACATAAATTCAATGACATCCTTCATGTGAAACCATAACACCTTCTTCTATGTAGAGTAGTCAACAATTAATTCTATGTATGGTTGCCAATACATCAGGTAATGCATCAAGATTTCAAATGTGCAAGGAATGGCTAGGAGATACCATAGTGAAATATGATCTATCTAGAATTCAATTATATTCATCAACTCCCATGGATTTTCAAGGATCACCTAAAGTCATTGACCTCCATGCACAACATCAAACACATATATAAGAAGATAATGTTCTATTGTTATGTTGATGGAAAAAATTGGATCAAAATTTCCTTTGAGGTTAATGTTATACTCCTATTCACTTCATTGATAATCTTGACCTCCTACCCCTATTGTAGTTTCCTATAAAATAGATGCTCTTGGGTTCAAGATATAAGGATGTCTTCATTCCATTTGCTCTTCACTCTAAATAATCTTCTTTTTGTTATGTGGTTTGTGGGATGAAGCTCTGGATGAACTATACAGAAAACATTCAACAATTTCATTACTTTGTTACACTTTATATTAGCCTCATATTGATCATAACCAATCCACATTTTATACTCTCAAATCCTATTTTCCATAAATCGTGTAACTAAAAACCAAAGTATAACTAACCTAAAACCATAGAATACAAGAAAAATATCCAAATATTTTAAATTAGATGCAACACCAACAATATCATACCCTCCATGTCATGACTAAAAGGTGATAAAAGGGAAATTAAGGGAATATTGGTTGTATATGTCTCTCAAATAATCCCACAAGTGGCTCACTCCTATTATCACTATTTTGCATTCATGGAGATTAAATACTTACGTGGAGGTTCAAAGAGATGTGAGTGTATTGTGTTTTGGTATTTTTACAGTGCTATATATTCCATTCTCGTGGTACATGAAAACCTGAGAACATATAATTCCCTATGTACAAGGAAAAACATGTTATATGTCTTGCACCTTAAAAATGATAAGAAACCAATAATTATAGTCCTATTCTATGGGGAAAACTCCTTTTACAATGAATACAATATACAAAACAAGATTTGATGATTTTGTTACTACATCTCCTTAGTATATATATCTATATATATATAATATATATATATATATATATATATATAATATATTAATATAATATATATATATATTATATTATATATATATATATTATATATTATATATATATATATGGGAGACAAAGGGTACAATTATAATAAAATGGGACTATGAAGTTTCTATCCTACTCAACAATTTAACAACAAAATTGTAATCATTCAATATCTAGGAATTTCAAGGGGTTTTAGGGTTAACATGGGGATTATATAGGGCTTAATAGGCACCTCCCCTTCAAACAATTGTTTTCCTCAACGCTTCACTATATACATGTTCTTTTTGATGAACAACTCATATTCCCATGTTTATTCCTCTAGGTTCTTCCATTTGATGAGGTACTCAATAATTGCTCAATTTCTTAGCCTCTTAATTCTTGCTTCCAAGATAGTTTCTGGTTCTTGTACGATTTTTCATTCTTCATTAATCTTTGGTAAAATATTTTTCACTAGGAGATTTTCATTGATTACCTTCTTTAAGAAAGAAACATGGAACACTATATGAACACATGAAGATGGAGAAAATTCCAATTCGTAATACGTACCTGCAATCCTTTGTGACAAATTATAATGGAAATAATACCTTGGATATACTTTATTGTCCTTATTTTTTTCCTTGAGGGAAATATATTTATATTACGGTATTCTTACAAATATCCAATCCCCTACTTCAAATTCCCTTTCACTGCAATGTTGATCTGCTTGTTCTTTCATCCTATTTTGTGTTACAACTAATTTGTCCTTCAATAGTTTGAGAATTTCTCCTTGGTGTTCTATGTGATCCTCTATTACTTGAATCTTTATATTCCCTTTCAAGGGTGATGTGATGGATGAAGGATCATATCCCTAAAGCACCATGAATGGTAACATTTTAAATGGATTATGGAATGATGTGTTCTACTATCATTTTTCCAAAGGAAGCCATTTGACCCATTGTGTTTTAAAATCAGATGTAAAGAAAAATATATATCCTTCTAAATATTTATTCATAATATCATTTTTCCCATTAGATTGAGGACGGTAAGAGGATTTGTGAGCAAATTGAGTACCCAGACAAGAAAATAATTTATTTCAAAGGTTTCTAGTGAAAATTGAATTTATATCAGTTACAATTATCTCTAGTATTCCACGTCTCTTTCAGACTATTTCGATGAATTCTTCTACTTCTCTACTTGTGATGAAAGGAGATAAAGGAGAAAAAATGGGCATACTTTTACATTCAATATACCACTACCATAATGACATTATTTCCTTTAGATTTGGATAACCATGTAATAAAACATATTGAAACTTCCTAAAGTTGGATTGGTATGGCTAGTGGCTAAAGGAGCCTTTGGATCTTGATTGTCTCTCCCTTATATTGTTGGCATACCACACATTAAGACACAAACTTGTGTACATTTACATGACTAAGAACTCCCAAAAAGGGCATCTTTCTAGATCCTATGGTATGCTATCAACAACCTTGAATGTCCTCATACTGGAGAAGTATGTAACTCCTAAAGGACCTTCTATTTGTGTTAATAATGCTTACATAAATATAATCAATTTTTATGCCACAAAAAATCATTCTTCCACATGATTTTTTTATTGCATTGACCTCCTCTTGCAGTTTTTGAATGATCTTGCATACCTTCTCATCTTCCTTCCATTATATCCTTGCTTCTCCCACCTAGTCAAGTTGTGGAATGGAAATAACACATAGTAAACCCTTTGTCTCTTCCTATTTCTTTGAGAGTGCAACCACCATGATATCTTGTTTTCCTTTTTTGTATATAATTTCAATGTCATAACTCAACATATTTGGAACCCATATCTTTTGTTCTTCTAAAGATAGTCTTTGTCACAAAAATTGATTCAAACTATACTGATTTCTTTTTACTTTGAAATGTCTTTGTATTAGGTATGGACACCATTACTTAATGGCATGTACTATGACCAACATTTCATTTTCATAGATGGCTTTAAGTGAAAAAATTTCTGTAATTTTGTCAGGCCAGGAGTAACTCCAGAAAACTAATTCATTTATTCATTTAGCCAGCTATCTATTATATACATGAATGTGATTGTTCAATTCATCTTCTCGATGACTGTTCACATTCAATTCCCCCAATCACTGAGGATTAGGTGTCAACATTCCCCCCCTTAATCTGAAGGGATGTTGGTGAGTCCAAGCATCGTTCTGAATCTTTCAAGCTTTTCTCTTCCAAGCGCTTTGGTGAAGATGTCTGCAATTTGCTCATTTGTGGAACAATGGTGGAGATGGATTGTTTTGGCCTCAACATGATGTCGGATCAGATGATATTTAGTATTGATGTGCTTTGTACGATCATGGAACTTTGGGTTCTTGGCCAACTCTATTGCAGAGGTGTTGTCAATCATGAGTGGAGTTGATTGTACTTGTTTCACCTGCAAATCTTCAAGAATTTTTTCTGAGCCACACAATTTCTTTCGTTGCTTCAGCTGCTGCCACGTATTCTGCTTCTGTTGTGGAATCTGCTGGAACTGATTGTTTGCGTGATCTCCAAGAGACAGCTCCTGATCCAAGACTCATAGCATATTCTGAAGTAGATACTCCAGTTTCTTTGTCTCCATCGAAGTCTGAATCAGAGTATCCAATCAAGCTGAAGTCGTCCACCTGTGTATACTTGATTCCAAGGTCTTGAGTTCCCTTCAAGTACCTTAGAACTCTTTTGCAGCAGACCAATGGCCCTCACAAGGCTTTTGCATAAACCTGGAGAGGATTCCAATAGCAAATGAAATGTTTGGTCTGGTAGTAGTGAGGTAGATGAGACTTCCTACAAGCTGTCTATATTTTGTTGCATCCTCAAATTCCTTTCCTTGAATAGATGTGAGCCTCAAGTTTTTTTCCATTGGAGTAGAAAGAGGATTGCATTCTGTCATGCCAAATCTGTTTAACAAATCTCCAATGTATTTCTTTTGAGAAAGAAATATGGATTTTGAATGTTGGGTTACTTCAATGCCAAGATAGTAATGAACATAGCCCAAATCAGTCATTTCAAAGATTTTTCCTAGTTCTTTCTTTATGGATGCAATATAACTTTCATTGTTCCCTGTCATTAAAAGATCATCTACATATACCACAAGATATACAACTGTTTTTCCAACTTTCTTGACAAATAAAGTTGCATCATCAAGATCAAAATGATTGAAGTTGAGTTTCAGAAGATGCTCAGTTAGCTTTTCATACCAGGCTCGTGGTGCTTGTTTGAGGCCATACAAGGACTTCACAAGTTTGCATACTTTATGTTCATGTCCTTTCACAGCAAATCCTTCAGGCTGGGACATAAAAACATTTTCTTTTAGATCTCCATTCAAGAAGGCAGTTTTACATCCATTTGATGGACTTTCCAACTGTTCTGAGCTGCTAGTGCAAAGAGTGTCCGGATGGTGGCCCATTTTGCTGTGGGAGCAAAAGTTTCCTCATAATCGACCCCTTCCTTCTGTGCGAAACCTTTTGCCACAAGCCTAGCTTTGTGCTTGTCAAGTGAGCCATCAGCTTTGTACTTGTTTTTGTAGACCCACTTGCAGCCAATTGGTTTGGTTCCAAATGGAGGATCAACCAGCTTCCAAGTGCCGTTCTTTATGAGGCCATCATACTCCTTTTGCATTGCTTCTTTCCATGCATCATGAGAAGCAACTTCTTTAAAGGAAGTTGGTTCAAAATCTGTAGACAAGTTCAATTCACAATCATAAGAAACATCCATGTCAATAGGTGAATTAGAGTCATCTACATTATCTCCATTTTGTCGATTTGTATTTCTGGTTCCTGTTTTTCCAATTTCATCAGGATGAACACTTTCAAGTGTCTTTGTCAGCCACTTTGGGGGACCTTTCTGAGATGGTCCAGGCTGCTCTGTTGATTGAGTTGGGAGTGAATCAAGATTGAGTTTCCCAATTCTATCATCACTTAAAGCATCATCCGTTGTTGGAGTTTCAGTCGGGGGAGAGTATTCTTCAGAAGAAGATTCCACATGTTGATCTAGTATAGGAATCCCCCCTTCAAGATGTGGAATATGATTTTCAAATTCTTGAAATGATTTCATTTTTGCGAATCTATCCAAGCGATCAAGTTGCCGCTCAACAACATTGTCAGATTTGGATGATTCAAGAAAAATTACATCTCTAGATATAACAAACTTTTTATTTTCTTCATCAGAGAGGCGGTATGCTTTGGAGGTGTTTGAATACCCTAGGAAGATACACTTATGACTTCTAGCACCAAGTTTGTTTCTATGTACCTTTGGTATCAAAGCATAACAGGTGGAACCAAAAGTCCTGAGATGTTTTACCGAAGGAACATGTCCATACCACAATTCATAAGGAGTCTTGTTTCTTATAGCATTAGATGGACATCTATTCTTTATATATGCAGCACATAGAACAACATCAGCCCAAACATTATCTTTACATTTTTGAAGAAAAGCATGGATCGTACCATATTCAAGATTGTTCTATTCATTCTTTCAGCTACACCATTCTGTTGGGGATTATAAGGCACAGTTGTTTGATGTTTGATCCCATGTTATCGAAGATAGCTTTCAAATTCATTTGATGTATATTCTTTTCCATTATCAGTGCGAATAGACCCAATATGAGATTGTGCATCATTTTCAATCCATTTATGAAAATTCTTGAATGATTGAAAAGCATCAGATTTGTTCTTCAATAAATAAACCCAACACATTCTAGTGTAGTCATCAATAAATGTCATGATATGTTTATTTCCATTTGCAGAAGAAACAGGCATTGGACCACATAAATCTGAATGAATAAGTGCAAGCTTCCTATGTGCTCTTGAATGTGAATCATGAAAAGACTGTTTGCGATGCTTTCCTAGAATGCAAGCATCACATTGCTTAATTTTTCTAGGAATTGTAGGCAAACCAGCAACACCATTTTTCTTCAATAAGCGGAGACTGTCATAGTTTAAATGTCCAAATCTAGCATGCCATAATAAACTTGATGGAAGTGTACCTTCTTCATGATGAGAAATATATGAGAAATGTTGTGCATTAGCAGATGTTCCTTGTAGTTTGAAAAGTCTTTCTTCTTCTATTCCCCTCATGACAAGTGAGTGATCAGATGATTTTCTCACCTCAAGCTTGCCATCAAACATATGAATGGAGTGACCTTGCTGGCGGATGTGGACCAAGGACAGCAAGTTTCTTTTGAGTGTGGGAGATATAGAACATGATCCAGAAGAAAGTCTGGAAGACCAGGCAGTTTAAGCCTGATTGTGCCAAGCCCTGATGGCTTGATTTTGACTGATCTGCAAAGTATACTGCTCCATCAACATTGTCAGTGAAATCTTCAAAAAAATCTTTTCTATGAGTCATGTGACAGGTTGCTCCTGAATCAAGCAACCAATCATTTTTCCAGGAAGCAAGTGAAGCATTAAACAAATCTTCATTTACTCCAATGTTACATTGTACCTCAACATAGTGAGCGGATTCAGGTGCTTTACCTTTGTCTGTATCATCAGTTTTACCTTTCTGTTGGTTTCTTTTCTGCTCAATTTTGTCCCATGGTAGCTTGCATGTGGATGCATCATGTGATCCATTTTTTTTGCAGCGTATACAGTGTAAATCTGCCTTTTCTCCTTGAGAATGTCTGCCCCCCTGCCTCTGAAATATCTTCCTCTTCCTCTTCGTCCACCTCTTCCTCTTGTAGAATCTTGAGCAGGATGTTTTTCTTTTTGAGCAAGGCACACAATCTCTTCAGAAGACTCAAGGGTTGTCTTCTTTCCAAAATCTTTTTCTCTTTCAGCAAACTTTTTCACAAGAGAGTCAAAGGTCATATCTTTTAGATTTCCATTTGCTTGCAAAGACTCAAGATAATTGGAGTAAGTAGGATAAAGTGCCTTGAGAAAAGAATTAAGAGGGATATCCAGATCAACCTTTGTGGATTTGATATCATGCATTATAGACTTTATTTCAGATGCAAGAGCAAGAGGATCATTATTTTGCAGTTCAAGAGTGAAGAGTTTAATCATGAGTTGGACGACTTCAAGTGCAGAATGTGAGTCATAGAGTTATTTCAACTTTTGTAAAGCTTCAAAGGCAGTTGAATATGATGAAATATGGGGATCACCTCTTTATTTACAGATGCTACGATTAACGCATAAGCTTTGCTGTTCTTGTTTTCCCAATTGACGAGCTCTTTGTCTGAGGTAGGTTGTACTGGGTCACTGCCTCCTTCTCTAACACACACTCCTTTCCACAACTCATTGAATATGAGGGTGTGTTGTATCATCTGGGACCAATCAAGATAGTTCTCCTTTCCAGTGAGAACTATTCCTACCAGAGAGATGATTGAATGCATTCTATAAAAAAATACTTATGCTGATATACAGTGAAATTGTACTCAAAAGGGCAAAAAGATTTCAAATACTTTATGCACTATGTTTTCTTAAAATCCCTCCAATGTTTATAAAAACATCCTCATATAATATATCCAACATATAACTGGACCATTCTATAAACTCAGTTCATATTCCATATATACGCTAGACCATTCAACGCATTCAATAAAACAATGTTAATATTCCACAGCGCACAACAGTTCATATTCCATATATACCAATCAATAAAATGTTATGGGACAACGTTATTACCATATACCAACTCTGATATAATACTCAAACAACGTTAATACCATATACCAACTCTGATATAACACTCAAACAACGTTAATACCATATACCAACTCTGGTATAACACTCAAACAGCATTAATACCATATACCAACTCTGATATAACACTCAAAACACGTTAATACCATATACCAACTCTGATATAACACTTAAATAGCGTTAATACCATATACCAACTCTGATATAATAGGCCCCTTCAATGCATTCAACGCAGTTCAATAGCATATACAAAAGCGGTGTATACCATTCAATAAAACTGCATATATCATTCAAATGCACAGGCATATACCAAAGTCATTTCAAATACCATTCAACGTATACCATTCAGGTTCAACGCATATACCATTCAAACGCACATACCAAAAGTCAGTTCAATACCATTCAACGCATATACCAAAAGTCGTTCAATACCATTCAACGCATATACCAAAAGTCAGTTCAATACCAGAAATTGGACAAGCATATACCATTTAATAAAACTGTTGATACCAGTAGACAACGTTACCAAACGCATTCAAACTTCCCACTCGTTACAACAATTCTAAGGAGAGAAGCATCCTTCCAGAATCGCCGTGCTCAGAGGGACAGCTGCTCCTTGCACACCATCACTCCTTATCTTTAATTGTCTGAGTTGCGTGAGAACTCCTTTAGTGAGGTCAAAGCATGGATGCAGGGGTTTTCCTTCTCTTCTATTAACATTCGTTCTATTTGTTGTATCAGAGACACAGTAGATGAGATAACTTTCAGCCACAATCAATGCAATATGCATTCAAACTTCGAACATAACGCATTCAACAGGTGCTGGACCTTCATCGATGGTGGCGTGTCAGCCTCAGCGTTAAAACAGGAAAAGATAGTGCTATAAAAAAATTGACAGTATGGATAGATGTGCAGTGCTGGCAGAGGCAGGTTATTTCAGAATAGAAGGGAATAAGGCAGAGGCAGAGGCCAGGACAGAGGAGTTACATGAGCATAATAGTTAAAACAAGGAGCTGGCTCTGATACCATGTCAGGCCAGGCAGTAACTCCACAAAACAAACAACTGATTCGTATTTTATTCCATAGGTAGGTCATTGTTATATACAATAGGGAGTGATTGTTTAGTTCATCTCCCGATGACTGTTCACATTCCTATTTTATTTATTTACATCAAATTCCCCCAATCATGAAGATTAGGTGTCAACAAAAACAAACTTAGTAGGCATGGATTTTATAAGCAAGTTAACGAGGGCAAGCTCAAATAAACTCCACAATGAAAGAGTATTGTATTAATGATAAAATCACTTATTTATACATGTACAATTTAGGTACGAGACAGTTGTCTCTAAGTAACTTATTAACTTTAAAAGTGGAATATAAAACTAATTACATATTGTACAATAACAAACCCGAAGAATTAGTTAACAATACATTAAAGAGAATATATTACAATGCATTGGGAAGACAATATAATTACATTAAAATATAAATGTTGCATTTGCAAACAAATGCAAAATAAATTAAGGAAAGCACAAATGCTTCTTTAAAGCCAATTACATAGTGTGAAGAGGGATAATGAAAAGGCTTTGGAACAAATGCAAATTACGTTGGATCAAACATGAAGGTTACAAGAATGAATAATGCAAAGGATGGAAAACGAAATGCAAAGCGCGTATAAAGGGTTGCATTACAAAACCATACTAAGCTAAGTTTGAAAACTACACAAGAGCTACAATAGCAATTACAAAGAGTGCATTGAGCCAAAACAAATGCATTGGAGAGGAAAAATAAAAGGGCTTTGAATCAAATGCAAGTGCATTGGGGGCAACAAACAAAGGCGTATGCAAATGCTATGTTGATGAAAAAATACAAGAGTTGCGTTAAGGGGATAAAAATGTAAAGGTTACAAAACAAATACAAACTACATTAAAATATATATATTAAATGTTGGTGCAGTGAAATATATATTAAACAAGGCCGCATAGCTATGCTTAGTTTAATAAAATATTTTAATGTCATGATGTGTTGTATGTACTCCAAAGAATAATAAAATTGTAACATGAGTTATATGAATATTTGTTTAATCTTTCCTTAGTAATTTTTTAATATAATTAATTTTTTTTTGGTAGATAAAGATTATACATATAAATAATTGACATTGAAGAGAATGATAACAAGTTAATAATTATTTATTTAATATTGAATGATGATTTTTTTTTTATATAATACTCATATTATAGTACACATGTCATGTCATTAGAGTATAGATTGATATAGTGAAAGTTGTACAAATTGTACACATGTTATTTTTACATATTGTTTTCAAATATATATTTTTTAAATTATTTTTTTGTAAATTAAAAATTAAAACCCATAAAAATTGTTTATTCAATACTTTATGCCAATGAGAAAATGGAATTTTTGAATTTAATTACAAACCATTTGTGTTTGCGGTACATAGTGATTAATATATAATGTTATTTTTCAAATTATTTATATTTATTGTACATAGTAATTAGTAATATAGTACATAGTAATTAATAATATAGTACATAAAAGTCAATTCTTGCCATCATTACACAATAAGAGGGGAGATATTTCAACCAATCATATTTGAGATAAATAAAAATAAATTTTATTTAAAAATAATAAATTTAATTTCATAATGTGAAACCTTGGATAGATTTTATATTTTTTAGTCAAAGAAAAATTAATGGCCATTCAATGAAATACTAAATACATTATATCCTACCAAGGGCAAATACAATAATGTTGTGTTGAAAACAATATATCAGTTTCGTTAAAATAATAATAAATGCGTTCGAAGAGGACATTGCATGTGCATTCAAAGAATGAGTTGCAAAGGTGATAATGAAATTGCATTCAATTATTTGGAATGACTGTCCAAGAGTTTTTGGAGACCTGGAGAAATAGATGATTCCGATGTGGAAACATCTAGCGAACATAATTGAGCAATTACACCTCTTTGTTCCCTTTTTAGAAGCTTTGTCATACTGTTAAAGCTGATTATCTTTCTTGGTTTCCCTGCAATACCCCTTAATTCAACTTCCTTTCCTTCCACAAAAAATTTCATGAAAAGTTTTTGAAAATTAAAACCTATTGTACCCAAGGATTGTAGCCATTGGACTCCTAGTACAACATCAGCACCTCCCATTGGAATGGAAAGCATTGGGCTAGTCAATACATATTCTCCCATGGATAGCTTGATATTATGGCACTTTCCAGAGCAATTTATGGTTCCTCCACTTACAACCGTCACTTGAAACTCTGGTGCTGGATCTAGGAAGCAATTCAATTCTTTCACTACCTTACAATGAATAAAATTGTGGGTACTTCCTGAATCAATCAATACTATTACCTTTTTCTTCTCGATTTGTCCTTTTATCTTGATGGTTTGAGGAGTGGTAATTCCAGCCAATGCATTACAAGATATGGTCAGATTCATTTCTTCTTTATCTAGGCTTTTTTCTGGAGTATATCCTCTTCCTTTGACCGTTCTTGCTCCTTTTCTTCTTCCTCTTTGCAATCTATGTAGAATAATTTCTTCTCAGCACACTTATGACCTTTAGTGTATTTGCTATCACAATTGTAACAAAGCCCTTTTTCCCTTTTTTCTTCCAATTTTTGTGGTGTCAAACTTATAGGTTGTGGAAGGCTAGAGTTAACAACACTTTCATTTTTATAGTTGTGACTGGTATGCTTCCTGGTTGGCATAATTTTACTTTCCATTTTTCTTACTAACCTAAATGCCTTCTCTAATGAATCAGGTTCCCAAAGGTGAACATCATGTTGGATACTATCCTTTAAAGTCCCTATGAACACATCAATCCTATGCTCCTCTGGAATATTTTTTACCCTTATGTTAAATTTTTGGAACTCCTCAATGTGCTCCATTATTGAACCCTTTTGTTTGAGACTTATCAATTGGCTAAAAAAAATGTTGCTTTTTGTATCCTCATAATGTGTTGTCATTCTTCCGTAAAAATTGTCCAAGTGATTATTTGTTTATGAGAGCAAAGCCATTGATACCATGCAAACTAATTTGGTTCCAAAGATAAAGTTGCAATACGTACCTTTTGTGTGTTTTGCACATTATTGAGATCAAACAATTGCTCCAACTTTAATATCCATGTTGCGGGATCCTTGCCATCAAACTTCCTCATATCAATTTTTGGAATAAGGTGGGTATTCGATCCCACATTAGAGTCTATGAAATCATGATTAACATTTATTTTGTTCGCATCATGAGTTTCCTTTACTACCTTTTCACCATTAGTAAGTATTTCTTGTAGAAAATTTGTTAAATCTGTCTTCAAATCTTGCATGTCTCTCTTCAAATGTCTTCAAATCTATCTTCAAATCATCCATCTTAGCTTCCATGCCCTTTATCTTAGATTCCACGCCATTTATCTTAGCTTCTGTTAGCTTTTGTGAGCGTGACATTTGTTGCACTTGGTCTTGTAATTTTGATATATCATGTAGCGTTTCTTCCTCTTCTTCATGAGTCATGCTAGAGCTTTCAGGTTGTTTACTAGGTGTGTGCATTTTCTTTCCTCAGGGCATCAGTTACCGATAATAATTCTCTACTATGCCCTTTGAATTCTTTCAAAATAAATTTCCAAACCAAGCTTAAGCAAAAATTTAAAAGAATCTACACACCTTTTTTCACTTTGTAGGAGCTCGATATTGCCTCTGATGTATCTCTGTGCTTTCGGATCATCCAGTTCTTAAATTGCAACCTGCAGTAGCCCTCTGTGTCCTCTTTCCAATGCCACCAGCCTTATCCAAATTAGATTCTACAAGGAAGAGTTATGCGAAATCTCCCGGAGTGACTTGATTATAGACTAGTACAGTAGAGCGAACTTGTACGACGTGCCACGAGTCACTATTTCGACCTTTGGCTCTGAAAATATATAAAAGAAACTACAGTCCGTGCTCTTTTTGTACCTTCTAGCGAAATTTCAATCCGATGCTCAGAGAGAAAGTTATGATGATTTTCCCCAGGTCACCTGTTTGGAATGTAATTCAGGAGTCTGCAAAAAGACCAACTTCCTTAGATCATATCTCTGTGAATATAGTGCGAAAAGCTCTAAAATTCAAATCTGAGGTTCAGCGCGATTTCTTCTCAAATGGGTTTTTTTTTTAGCTTCTGAAACATCGCAGAAAAAAAGTTATAGCAAAAATTCCACGATGACCTATTTGGAGCAGCGAAACCCTAGAATCCAAAGCTCTGATACCAAATGTTATGAAAACCAGCTCAAGAAAAGATAGAGAAGATAGATCAACGCCTTAGAATTCAGCCTCTTTGGGGGGCAATCTCCTTTACATTACATAAATGAACAATTCTTGGATGATTCAAATGACAAAACCTCCTTTCTATATATAGGAGTCTAAGGAGTCACAATATAACCCAGTCGACCCTAACAACAATAATATAAAGCCACAAAAATAACAATAGAGTGATTCTATGGGGCACAGTAATAACAATATGGGGACAATAGGGGCACAACAATATTAATAAGGGATGCAACTACAATAGTAATGGGGTAATCACTAGTATTATAAGGACCCAACATCTCATCTGGCAAATGAGTTGGGAAAAGATGGTTAGGGACCATAACACTACTGATGGATGCATTGTGTACTGCTGTACTCCCTTTGACTAAGATGCATGGTGTTCAACAACTTGATCTGGGATCAAGGACTGACTTTAGTCAGTGGAGAGTGGTATGATATTCTGAGTCACTCTCGATAACTTCTTCTTCATTATTACTTCATGGTTCAGTAGAGCAGAGTAGAGCAATGATGACATGATGGTATGATGATGGTAGATGGATTGACAGGTGGAATTCTCCCTAGTTGAGGGAGTGTTAAAATTGGCAACTAGGGCCAAAATCCACCTTAGGACAGCTCATATGATGGAGATGATTATTGCATTGGATTACTCTTTTTGAGAGGTCCAATTTTGATATAAATATCATCTCATTCTAACAAGCAGAAGTGGAACTTTGAATTTATTCTCTCTCATGCACAAATTGTCAAGGTCGGTCTCAATCAAATATACGCTCAAGAAGCCCAATGGATGTGTCTCCTCACCCTCAACGAATTGTATAAATAACCGTGACCTCTCTCCTCATTTGGAGATCACTCATCACATCATTTCATCTCTCTCTCTCTTCTCTTGATTGGATCGTACAACTTGGGGCAGTGTCTCTCTTCTTCGCATGTGTGGCAAGAGGCCAAATATTTCTGGGACAAAACAGGCCGAAATTTTAGAGCAATAGTCCAGCGCTGACCAAGGTAGATTTGACAATCTTTGACTTCGATTTTCAGGGCATAATTCTGATTTTTCTACGCTGAGTTGTTGGGCACAAAAATCAAGATGTTTTGGGCAATTTGACCAGCGTTGACTTCATATTTGACCACATAAATTATAGTTGTGTTTCTCTCTCGTTTGATTGGGTTTGACTGAACTGTTTTGGGCTGACTTTGACTCTCCTTGAAGGCCAAATTGGACTGTTGTTGACCGAGCTGCTTGGAGGATGTTTTGGTGCTGATTTGACGAATGTTGACCTTTTGGTTAGAGTTGAAGTTTGACTGCAGATTTGTCAAGGTTATTATGGGCAAGTAAATTTGATATTTGTACTCTCTCTCTGTTGAACTACTGAATAATAATAAAAAGATTTGATCAAAGGGTTTTCCCCACATTGGGGTTTTTTTCCTTGGCATCCACCAAATCTTGTGTCCTCTTGTCTTGGCTTGTCTTTTGGACTTGATTTATGTTCTACATGCATTTACTATCAGTGTGTTTAAGTTAATGTGATTGCTACTGAAAATAATTGGAAATTGACATTGCTCTGATAAGGAACATTGAAGTAAATTGTGCTAAAGCATAGAACATACCATTGTTATCTAAAATTAACAGTATGAAACTAGGGTTTTCATATTCCCTTACTCCATTCTAGGGTTTAGATTTCTCCCAAGCTAAGTTGTAGGAAATGTTGGAGAAGGGTTTGTTTTTGGTCAGAAACGAAACAAAAACAAGGAAACTCGTATCGTATGGCCTGGAAACTCGTTTCTAGCCGTATTGGCACATTTCTCGAGGAGGAAACATGGCCTGTATGGCCAGAAATGATTTTCCAGGCTGTACGATGGAGTTTTCTCTTCTAACTTGACTTTTTCTTGTATTTTTTTGCCTCTAATTTTTTATTGGATGACTAAAATATCTTATGGATGCTTCTAGATGCCTCTCAAGTTATAAAAAAGAGGATTTTTTTGAGTGGGACAGCCTAATGTTCAAGCCTATGGCCCTAGTGTTGATATGCAGTTCATGGTAAAAGTGACATTCTCCTTTATTTTTCTTTTTCATCCTTTTACTTAAATTTTTAACATTACCATGAAATGACTCGGGATGTTTGAGAGTAGTTTCGCCCTCATTGGATTTCATATGGAGAAAGTAGAATTTTAGATCTCACTCAAAATCCAACAGACTTATTTGTTATTTAGGATTTCAGGATTGGGGGAATTGCACTGTTTCCATCGGATTTTGTCATGCACTAGGTTATGGAACTTGTATTTAATCAAGAGAACCAACCCCTCTATGCAGGGGAGACTCCCAATAATCAAGAGCATGTAGGGTACTATGGTATGGAACTTGTATTTAATCAAGAGCACTAAGGTCGTTCGACTATGTAGGAGAAGCCTCCCAATCAAGCACGAGACAATAAATTAGAAATTTCTCGTGGCTGATTTTGGATATTGTTATTTTCATTATGTGATCATTCATGAGTAAATGTGATCTAAAATTAGAGACTTATAGTTTATGCATTGACAATTGAAAATTTAATCGTAATGTAATAAATTAGAATGTATCATATATTCTTAATGATTGCACATTATTTCTTAAATGTCCTAATATATATCTATATCTATCTATCTATATATATATATATATATATATATATATTGATTGCGTTTCCCCATTTCCAAAATTTGGGTGGGTCACATTTCGTACCCGTGCCCATTTCGGAAACTCGTACCCGTTTCCCCCTTTCGTGCAACTTAGCTCCTAAGTAGATCTCCCTCTAGACTCCATCACCCAAGGTCAAGCATTGGCCTTTTCCACATTGTCAATCACATCATAAATCATCCCTAAATTTAGTTTCTCTCTCCTATCTTTGATTTTCAGCATCTTGAGGAAAGTTGTTATGCTACGGTTAGGGTTAAAATTCAACTAGGGTGCATGTGTTGGCTTGTGGAGGGATACAACACATGATTTCTAAGACACTTCCTCAAAATCATCCTTTTCCCGTGGCTAATTCTTCCATTTTAGGGTTGACTTCATTTGCCCTAGGTCAACCCTAATCTAGCCCTAGGCTTCAACTTGGGGTTTGTTGAAGGCTTGTTGTTCTCGAAGTTGATCATGTCCATTTATTCAAGCCTTTTCTTATCCTTTTGCACCTAGGAAAGCCTGTAAACCTTTCCCATTCACAAACCCTAAGTCACTCGCGTGCTAAATAGGTCTTTGGGGTATGCACTGCCTTGTCTGAGCTAGTTGAGCCCTGTTCTTAAGTTGAATACGTATTCCTAGCCTATCCTTGTCACCTCCAAGACTTAGACTTGATTTATCCATTAGGTGGCCTAACACAGGGACTCCTCCCTTATGGTGAAAATCCACTAAAGAGCAAGAGGTAGTGGTTGTAGTGATGGTGAGCCACAACTCATTATGTTGTCAATTGGTATAGCTCTTGCCTTGTGAGCTTCCATCACAAGACCTCGTAGATTTTGAGGTAGCAGGGTTGTTGGTTGGCTAGATGTCCAAAATAGGAGAAAAAATTTCTCCTATAGATTTACCCACTTTTTGGTTGGTAACAATGGTCATGGAGTGGGAGAGACTTCAAGGAAGATGCCACATCCATGAGACCATCTAATGGGGGTCCAACATCCCTAATGTAACGATCTAAAGGGAGAGAAATCATGATGGCATGAACTACCCCTTTCTATGGCCCGCCTTTTTCACTCCTCAGGTGTGCCTTTTACTTCAACGATTTATCTTTATTTGGTGCATAGCTTAGGAGCCTAAGCTTGCTTTATGCATTTCCAATACCCTTTAAGATGTAAAGATACTCTATGATGAATAAAGGCTCAATTCTTCTTGATAAAGGAGCAACATGTCATGCACCTAGACTAGATATAGACTTGTCTAATCTAGGGTTTCTTGATATGCAACAACAAAGGAGTACCTAGACACATAAAAGCCAAAGAAAGGGTTTGTTAAAAGATTAGGTCAACAAAACAATAGAGAAAACCTTCAAACCAAGCCTCAAGTTGAAGTTAGGCTAGGGTTAGGGTCTCCAAGGCACAAAATTTATCTAGAGAAGGGTGAAATCAGCCCTCCTAGGGGAAGCCTTACCATCAATAGGGCTAGATTTTGCATTAAAAAGGATTATGAAGATAAATCTTAGGTTTTTATTCCACAAACATACATCAACAATGCCCTAAATCAATTCAGCCCTAGGAAAAAGCCCTAATGGCTTACCTTAAAGACCTAACAAAAATAAAGAGATTTAATTTTTGGAGCCTTTTGATCAACACAAAATTCACCAATGCTTAATCCTACTTGGGTGATGGAGTCTTAGGGAAAAATTTAGAGATAAATGACAAATGACTGGAGTAAAGGAGGAAAATTCTTTTTCCACTTCGTAAAACCCTATCTATATTTTATGTAAGGGGAGAAATTAAATAGGAGATGCACACTAGGAGTTCACATATGAATTTCAAGGAAGAAATAATTAACATGAAAAATTTAGCTAGGATTTCCCACAAATATTATGCATTTAGTCATGGATCATAGGAAAACCCTAGCATTAATTCAATTACAAGTAAAACAACGAAAAATCAACAAGAAACTTGCAATTATTCCATGAAAATATCTTCTTTCAATCGTAAAAAGACATCTCCAATACACAAACCAATCTCCCATAGCAAAAGCTCCATAAAAATCACATCTCCATAAGTAGTGAATTAGATAAAGGCTAAATCGTGCCCTAGAAGGGGGGCCAAATCTTATGTGTGATGATGAATAAATTCAAGTGAAGGATCCTCTATATATATGAGGTCTATCCCTAACTTTCACAAAATAAAACTAGCCTACAAGCCCTAAAACAAGTTTAATTTTGCGTGCTCATCAAGAAAAGGGGTTACAAGTCAACCCCATAGCTCAAAATAATAAAACTATGCGATAAAATCCCACACGTGTGGGTTGATATGCTCCATAAGCATGACGTCATGCCCTTTTTAGCCAATAACTATTGTGAAAATGCATTGATGGACTAGTGGGATGTCCCATCATCATAATCTATTATAAATTTAGAAAGGCATAAAGATTTCCTTTAACTTGATAATTATTTATGATTACTTACAGGTCTTTAATAGATTTTTCTTTTATCTTTTTTCTCATCAAGGAACTATCAAAACAAAATATGAAGATTGACACAATAGAGACACAAGATGTAGGCTCTCAGTTAGGGCTAAAACCCCTCTTCTAGGGGAAAACCCAAAAATTCTCTTCTTTTCCTTAGAATCAAATCAAATGAGATAATAAAGGCCTTTGACCAAACCAAAATACCTCCCGTAGCTCACCAAGTTAGCCTCCCAATATGATTAGCCAAACACCAAAAGTCAACTTAAGTAAAATTTCTTTTTACCTTGCAACAAACTTAGATTTCGGCCCTCCTGTAACAAAATTTTGGCCCTACTTCAGACTTGCAACTTCGGCCCTCCTTCTGCAACCCAGAAACTCATATGTGTGAGATAGAGACAAGAGAAAATCAACCTTTGACTTCACTAGAGTTTCTTCTTACTCTTCTAGGTATTTTGCTCTTTTTTCTTCCTCCTACAACTGCATATCGAACTTTCTTGATTGGATGTCCAAATGAGGTCAAGTAGCTACTTATTTATAGTGGTTTTGTGTGTTTGAATTCCCTTGATGAGGCCCGTTGACCACTCCATGTCAACTACCCTATAGCAGTACACATTTTTGCAAAGGAATTCTATCATGTTCGAGCAATCAGATCATCTTGAATTCATCATCATCAATCGTCACTTTGTTAGAGTTGTAAACCCATTCTGCAAAATGTTAATGTAAATGATGCTAGTAAAACCATATATGCATATAACAACCTACGTAAGCCTATTACTTTGGCGATGAATTTCATCCTAGGAGGTTTTTCGTCTCACTGATTCCTCTGTGTTTCTAAACACGGATGATCGACAAATTTTTTCCCTCCAACCTCACCCCAAAGCTAGGGTGGAATTTATCGTCAAGGTCTTAGGTGAGTCTTAGTGTTTTAGCCGAGTCTTTTGTAAAAGTGATTGGGAATAATTTAAACAAATTGGCTAAATTATTTTATTACAAAACTTGGTCTACTAGATCATATTGAGTTGTAGAATTGAGCAATAAATTGAGAGTCTATAACGAACGAATGTTCCCCCTTTGAGGGTTGAATTGTAATATCTTATGTAAAAAATATTTTGGTGTATGGTCCCTCATATTTAGACACCATGGCTAAAATATTAAAGGGTGGAGAAATTATTAATCCCATCAAGTGTTAATTAATTAAATTTTCTGGAAAAAATAAATTAAAATCCTAAGCCATAAATTTAATTAATTTGAGTCAAAATTAAAATGCTTGAGAAATTAAATTCTCCAAGTGGAAAAATTCGTGGGTATCAAAATAATTAATTTTTGGAGGCCCCCCCACCAAGGGAATATTGGAAATTTCAAGAAAAATTGGACCCTTAGACCTTGGTGGTTAAGTCAAAGTCAAATTTTTGAGGAAATTAGCTCAAAATAATTATTTTTGAGCTAATTAAAAATGGTTTTTATAATAAATTCGAAAATTCCTCAAAAATAAAGATTTTCGATGGTGGAGATTAAAAGATGATTGAATATCTATCAACGGTCAAGATTAATTTGACAGGGATCAAGCCAACTAGCCATTATTTTCCGCTCGGAAGATTTATCTATAAATTATAAGTCAGTTTCTTCTCAAATTACCAAAAAATTTCGAAGAAGCTCGGAGTCAAGCTCTGTTGTAATATTTTTCTTTTTGGTAATAATAAAGAAGACTTTGGGGTTTATTCATGGTGGTGTTCCTCTTCTGCTTCTTGTGGTAAATTATTTTGAATCATGTTCTTAATGCTTTATTGAATAATATTTTATAATTTATTTTTCTTTAACCATTGATTGGATTAGCTATTTGCATAGGTATCTTGCATTAGCTCTTGGATTTAGAGAAAGCATTCTAACTTGATTTATCTAGCAAGTATCTCTAAATCTTGAGGGTTTTGATGTCTATCTAGCCCCTACTGATCTAATAACTTGATCTTAAGTGTGTAGAGATTTCAGGGATTCAGATTTGGGGCATGAGGCGAAGTCTTTGGTTGGACCAACCAACTCCCAATACAAGAAAGCTTAAGAGCCCACTTTATTAAACTTCAAGTCTTATCTGTTGATTGGTTTTTTGCAGAGATCTTGGCCAGTGCTCACCCATTTAAATTATTTCACTCATCTATTTTTATCTATTGTGCATTTAATGAATAGATCTACTTATAAAATCCATAAATCATTGTGTATATTGTATAATAGAAATTTTGTAAATCATTTAAATTTCTAACCTTTGTATAGATATGATTTATTTTGTACATATCTTGTATAAATCTAACGTGGGTTGTCTAGATATAGGATTTAGTCGCTAGGATCTTGTACATAAAGTTCCCTTACAGGTGAAAACCCCATCGATCTGGAGGAGAAGCAAGTTTATTTGAAGATCTAATTTCTTCCACTATAATACAAGGGTTTCGAGGTTTTTTTTTCTCTTTCTTTGGGTAGCATTTTCATTTGGGCAAGGATTTTGTGGGGCTTCAAAGCATATAGGCCCCTATTGGGCCTCGATCTATAAAACCCACATATTCAATCTTGAACGCAGAGGCTAGAAGTGAAATCTGCTTGACAAGTGTGGCATTTTGTTGAGAGATTTTGGCGATTTTAAGATCTGAAGCGAATCTAAATTTTTGGAGGGCTTCCAGCGTAATTTAGCCCTCAAACCCTCAATGTGGGCCTAAAAGGCCTCTCCAACCCATCCCTTTGCTTGTTGCTGGCACCAAAAGTCTTACGCTTGCCTTCTTCTAGCCTGTCGTGGCCTCTAAGGCCCTCATTCCTCACAGAAGCCTCTCTTCGCCGCCTTCTCTATCCTTATACCTCTGTCGCAGACCTAGAGGCCTCTTTTTTCTTAGGCCGCAGCAGGGTTGCGGGGGAGCACCCCCCTCCTCCCCCTCCCCCTCCCCCCCTTCTCGCTCCCGTCCCATTCGCGCTCCGAGTGGGAGCGTGCTCCCTAAAAAAAAATGCTCCCTGCCTTTTCTAGAGCATTTAGCTTTTTTTGCAAAAAAAAAAAAAAAAAATGTTGTATGTTCCAAATGCAAATTTTTTCAAAGAAACAAACCAATTTTGAGTGGGGCAGCTTAATGATCAAGCCTATGCCCTAGTATTGATATGCAATTCATGGTAATGTTAAATTCTTAAAGTAAAAGTGACATTCTCCTTAATTTTCATTTTCATCCTTTACCTTTAAGAATTTAACATTACCATGAAATGACTCAGGATGTTTGAGAGTGGTTCCAACCTCATTGGATTTCATATGGAGAAAGTAGAATTTTAAATTTCATTCAAAATCCAACAAACTTATCAATTTTTCAGGATTGGGGGATTGCAATGTTTCCATTGAATTTTGTCATGTAGTAGAGTATGGAACTCGTATTTAATCAAGAGCACCAATCCCTCTATGTACCTTGATGTTAGTGATATTGGTTGTCGAACTCCTCTATCATAGCCCTCCTAAAAATGTACGCATCACTCAAACAAAATCTTGACTTGACATGCTATGCTTTTTCTATCTTATGTTAATGCTTAGAGGGTGATATTAATGACAAATATCCCTATACAGACCCAGAGGTAATGACAAAGATACCTCTGGATATTAATGCTTAGAGGGTGATATTAATGACAAAGATCTTGATTTTCCAACAATACTAAAAAATTAGACATTTCTTGCGGTGGCAAGAGGCCCAACATAAGCAATAGGTAATAGATTTACTTGTATTTTCTAGTTTCTAGTAGTTTTTATCAATGTGGAAAAAGTCAAAGTCGGGATTAAATCGGCAAGGGTCCAAAAGTTGAAAAAGTCGTTAAAGTCGGGAGTTTTTCGAAAAAGTCGGCAAAATTACACGGCCAGCCAAAAAAATCAAAATATCGGGATTTAATCGGCCAGCCAAAAAAATAAAAAAATCGGGATTTATTCCCGACTTTTTCCACACTGGTTTTTATAACTATTGACTCTTTCATATTTATTATGACATTTTTTTAAACAATATATGACAATTTAAGTTTGAAGTTTGAAGTTGGGAATTATAATTCATTAGTAATGAATTATGAATATGATGCTTCATGAAAGTTGAAAGTTGTTTCATTTCATTTCATTTTATAACATATCATTTCATGTTAGATATTATTTGTTGTAATGGTTACACTTAGCTTAAAAGTACAACTTTGGTGATCAATGACGATAAATGTTATATATTGAATTTTGAAAGCTCGAAACTTTAAGATTGATGAATCATGAGACTCAATATGTTGTATGCTACTATGTTACTAACTTGTGGATGTGGTTGATGAAGATTATAACTTCTAGATGATTGTTGTTATATGGTTCAATCTATGTTTTTAATGTTTTTTAATATATAATTCATCATTCTACATGTTTTTGTTGACATATATGCATCAAAATATAAAAAATATATATTATATAGAAAACGCTTCGGGATTCGCTCCCAAACCGGGAGCTCCTGAAAATGTCGCTCCCTCTCTCATTTTCACTCCCCCTCCCAAGTAACCTTGGGCTGTAGGCAATTTCATGGTTGTTTCTTGTCATATATTATTTATGGGCTAATTACTTGGTTTGCAGGTGTAGAGTGGGGTTTGGAGAGGGTTTAGGCACTTGTTTGGGGTGCTAGCACTCAGATTCGTGGTCTTATCCTAGCATACTAGCCCTTGAGGCTAGGCCATGGGCTCTCAAGGCCTTGCTGCTCCCATTTGTAGCCCCTTTTGGGTGTCTGTCTACAATCAGACCTAAAGTGAACTATATTGCAGACCTTAATCATAATATTGACATCTACTCGTCATTGTTTGGCAATCATTTAAATTTCTGGGCTAATTCATTGATTTTTGGACAAAGGTATTGGAGTTATTGAGATTGCAGGTGGTCCAACCCTCAGAAAAATTGTGGACAAGTATCTCCAAGCACTTAGGGTTCTCTGGTTTGCTTTTCAAAATCCTCACTGATCCATGTTTGCAGCATTTAAACATTATATGACAGTGGAAAGATAATTATGAAACTAACCTAAAATCACTCAAAAAAATTTATAAGCAATATCACAATACATTACATTATTGATTTTCCATTCTTTCGTTCATCACATGACTTATTGTTGACTGGTATAAAAATTAAAAAGGTCTGAAATATATCAGTTGCATCATTATTTTTCCACTGTTGGTTCTCTCTTTCTAGCATACTAAATTCAAAGCAAAAGGAAACAAGGACTTTGGGACTGATTTAGCACTAAATTGCATCATTGCATTGTTGAAATCTGGAAACATATCTGAGGCTTAAGTTTATTTCCATCGTTTGCTTGCTTCAATTTAACCTTTAAAAGAGTGGTGATTTTAGGACTGTTTTGAGCACTAGGCATAAGAATTGTCGTCTACTGCTGCCATAAATTTATTTGCTGTTCCTTTTTCATTTGCTTACTGTTGTTCCAATTGTTCATAAGTGGTTTTAAGTGTTTTCATTAGCTCAAAAGGAGGTGAAAGTTCTAGACCTGTTTGGCATTAATTTGGCATTTGACATCTTGCTGTTGTCCCAAGGATAATCTCTCAAATATAAGTAACTTAATGCTGTCCTAAATTGGTCATTTGTGTTATTTAAGATCTGAATACTTACGTGGCTTTAAGTGCTTTCACTGATTCATAAGATTATTAATATTGTATAAGGAGTATCTTGTTGGGAAGTTTGTTTATATCATTCTAATTGGTACAAGAACATTGAAGTAACTCCCATTTTGGTTTCATTGCTTATAAATCTTGTTGGGAGATAGCTTTACATTGACACTTCAAGGGATTTGTGAACCTCCTATGTTGAATTGTCATTGGAATTTCCTTATTTAACTAAGAAGCATTGGTTACATTGTCTAATATCGTTTCCATCTTGAGCATCTCGGTAAAACATTTATCCTATTGGGCATATCTTGTCAATTTGGCACGTTCTCTTATGGTTAAGATTGTCTCTTGATATCATTTGCAAGTACTTGTTCCTTTAACTCAAGATTTAGTTATAGTTTAAGTACTTAATCATTAAGGAAATATTATCCTAACACTCACTCTCCATCCTTGCACCACATCCTAAGTTAATTTGCATTAATAACTTACCTCCAAGCATAAGCTTGGTTGATAGACCTCTAGGTCCACCCTTCTCTTCTAGCTTAGGGGCTTAGCAACTCTTCCGTGGTTAACATGGTGACCTTGCACTCATCAGAGGCATAGTCTCTACAACGTTGGAGGCATCGGGTGATAGGAGCCTAACAAAAAGTATCATTAATCAAACCCTTGCTTGCTTCCTGCTGGCCTCCTTCCCACAACCTACCTTGGAGCCTAGCTTTGAAATGGTTAAGGGAAGGTCACACTTGGATTATGTTGAAAAA
Organism: Pinus taeda; assembly: GCA_000404065.3. Taxonomy (NCBI): domain Eukaryota; kingdom Viridiplantae; phylum Streptophyta; class Pinopsida; order Pinales; family Pinaceae; genus Pinus; species Pinus taeda. The sequence continues at coordinate 157,125 of APFE031116876.1, forward strand.
GGTAACTAGGTTTGGTCTTCATAAAATGTATTTGTCAAAATAATTTTTATTATTGTTACAATGACTTATTAAGGCATGGGTTTCATGCTTGGGTCATCTTTTTATTAGTCAAAGTCCCCATTGTGGACTCCTAGGATTAATAAAGAGTCATTAGATTCATTGTATATTTTATGAGACCCTTTTTGGGCTTTCGAACAGTGAAAAAAATTATGTAACCTCCACACCAAGTTAGCCTCAAGGAAGGCAATTCGACCTCATTGGAAGGCTATAAATACAAGACATTTCGACTTCATTTGGAGCATCTCACTCTCTCTCACATAGTTCGATATCTGAAGCTGGAAGCTGGAAGTTGGGAAAAGTGTGAAGTTGAAGGAGGCTAAAAGGAGTGCGAGTTTATCAATAAGGAAGGGAAGGACAAAATCGAAGTTTTTGTATCTCTCTCTCTCTCTCTCGTGTGGGCTAGTTTAGGAGATCGAAGTCTCCTTGTCAAACTCGATGCTGTTGCTGATGCCGAAAGCTGCCAAGTCGAAGTTGCTAAGGTCGAAGTGTTGTTGCTACTAGGTCAAAGGTTGGATCGAAGAAGGAGAGGTTGGCTTGGTGTGGAGAGGGTCTGTGTCTAGGTTGAAGAGTCTCAAGAAAAACTATTGAAGGAAGAGATTTTTTACTGGGTTTTCCCCTAGATAGGGGTTTTTCATTGGCAGAGTGCCTACATATTGTGTCTTGTATTTTTGTGATCTTCATGCACACATAATTTGGTAATTGCTTGATGAAAGATGATATAACATATAAGTAAAAGGATCCAACATAATTCACAAGTAATTATCAAGAAAGAGAAATCTAACACTAATCCTCCTAGCATTGATTTCTCAACATGGTACCAGAGCTAAGGTCAAAGAAGATTGAACATCACTTCGTTGGCTTGAAGGAAATGATTACTCCCTCTATGATACGAATGGGATTCAATTCTACAGGAAGCTGGGTCAAGAATATTGTCTACTACTTATTCAACAAGGTGAAAAGTCAAGGCTTCTTAGCTTCACTTACAAGATCACTTAATGATGATAATGCTTGGATCATTGACAGTGGAGCATCAAGTCATATGACAGCGGGAAGTAAACAACTACAAAATCTATCAAAGGAACCATCTTCCCATGCAGTGGAATTGGGAGACAACAAAATCTATGCTGTTAGAGGCCTGGGATCAACATCTATGAAGCTGAAGAATGGAGCAAAACTACATCTCAACAACGTACTATATGTTCCAGGTTTGAAAAAGAATTTGCTTTCAATTTCTTGCTTAGAAGATAAAGGGGATAGAGTTGCTTTTGTTGATGGAAAAGTCTTGGTTTGGGGAAAATATTCAAGTATTGACAAAGCTAGGGTTATTGGAGTTCATGAAGGAAGTTTGTATAGATTCATTATACTACCTCCTTAAGCTCTAGTTCATATGGAAATCTCTCCTATTGAGCTATGCATACAAGATATGGTCATCTTCACTACAAGGTCATTCCTACTCTTTAACATCTAGTTCATGGCATCCCCAATATCAAAGAAGATCGTGAAGGAGTTTGCAAGGGATGCTCTTTGGGAAAACATACAAGAAAACCATTTTCAAATAGTGAAACAAGGTCTAAAGAAATATTAAACCTCATACATTTTGATGTGTGTGGGCCCATCTCTGACAAATCACTTGGAGGTCATCTTTACTATGTAACATTTATTGATGATCACTCTAGAAATACATAGCTCTACCTTCTCAAGAAAAAGGATGAAGTATTTGAGAAATTCAAAGAGTTTAGATGTGAAGTGGAAACCTTAACAGAAAGAAAAATAAAGACTTTGAGATTTGACAATGGTGGGGAATACACTTCTAAAGAATTGATTGCATATTGTAAATAAGCAAGAATTAAGAGGGAGCTTATTGTTCCCTACTATCCTGAACAAAATGGACTGGTGGAAAGAAAGAATAAGACAATTGAAGAAGGTGTATGAACAATGCTCCTCGATCAAGACTTACCAAAATTTCTATGGGGAGAACAAGCAATGGTAGTCGTATATATTCAAAATGGAATTCCTCATAGAATTTTTGATAATATGCCACCCGAGGAAGCATTCACAGGGAAGAAGCCAAGTGTGGACCATCTCCGAATTTTAGGGAGTCCTACCTACATCCACATGCCAAAGGACAAACGAAAGAAGCTAGATTCCACAAGCATCAAAGGGATATTCATTGGCTATAGTCTCTCCCCAAAGGCATATAGAATCTACATCAAGTAAGGGAGACACATTGAAGTAAGCATGGACATTATATTTGATGAGAATCAAGCCTACAAAAAATCGAAAGATATTCCTATTGATTTCGATGACGAAGATCTACTATATTTGACGAAGATCTACTATATTTGAAGAAGAAGAAGTACAACCCGATGACCCTTCTACGACTCAAGAAGAAAAAGGACCAAGCGAGCCTATTCAACCTATGGTCATACTAAGCACAAGGAAGAGGCCAAATTGGTTAAAAGCTACTCTTGAAGATGTTGAAGAGCAAGGAGTTGTGAAAGGAACCTTTAGGGAAAGCAAAAGGCAAAAGAGATATTCTAGATATGCAGCATATATGACAAGACTAATTGAAGCAAAACCATCTACATTTGAAGAAGTTGCTCATCAAGTATGGAAGAAAGCTATGCAGGAAGAATATCAATCCATCATGAAAAATGGGGTTTGGGAAATCGTTCCTAGACCTTGGGACAAATCGGTTATCACCTCAAAATGGATCTACAAGATCAAACACACTGTTGATGGAAGCATAGATAAATACAAGGCCAAATTTGTTGCAAGCGGTTTCTCTCAAAAGGAAGGCATAGATTATGAAGAAACCTTTGCACCCACTGCAAGGTATACTACCATTAGATCTTTCGTTTCATTGGCTACTACAACGGGATGGAATATCCATCAAATGGACATGAAGACAACATTTCTGAATGGGACCATCGATGAGGAAGTATACATTGAGCAACTCGAAGGCTTTGAGGTAAATGGCAGAAATACTAATGTCTGTAGACTCAAGAAGATCTTGTATGGTTTGAAGCAAGCTCCTAGGACATGGTATGCAAGAATGGATGCATACCTTCTAAGAATTAGGTTCGTGAAGAGTTTTGTTGATCCAAATCTCTACATCAAAGTTGTGAATAATGGGAAGTCTTTATTCTGTTGTACGTGGATGATCTATTCATTACAGTGTTGATTTGGGTAGCATCAGATGTGCTCTAGCCATGAAAATTGGTGGAGAGGCTAAACCACATGAGATATATAGGACCCAGAAATGGTTTGGATAGATTCTACTCGGTTTAGGGGATATTAAAATAATTAATATTTTTACTGGAGTTCCTAAGTCTAAACTTAGGAAAAATAAAATATTACTGGGTATTAATATAAAACTGAGTTAGAAGGTTCCAAATGACATGGATCAAGCCAAATCTAATCTTAGCCATTGATTAGAGATGTAATCTTGGCCGTTGAAGGACCAACAGGAAAAGTATGAGAGGAGGCTTGAGGGTTAGTTGGAGAACACACCAGAGTGATCAGTCATTCGATTTTCTAGAGCGGGGTTTGCTAAGAGAAATTGAATCAGTGATCAGTTTGCAGGAAGGGTCAGTGAGTGCGAGACAGAGAGGCCGAGATAATGCCGAAAGACCAGTGCAGAGGCAGAGAGGTAGATGTAAAAGCCAAAGGGAGCCATGCAAAGGCTAGCAAAGACAACGCTGAGGCCAAGAGGGCCTGTGTCATCCACGCAAAGGCTGCAAGAGTGACGTAGAGAACCAGAGAGGTTGCGCAAAGTCTCAGAGCGCTGACACAGGGGGTTTTCAGGCTAACGCAAAGGCCAAGAGGGTTGACGCAGTGCTTCAGTTGTGCTAGAGAGGGTTTCGTGGGGCAGACTTTCCAAATATATGCTTCCGAATAGAGAGGTATTACTGTCGGATTATTTTCTTTGTCGGGTGAGCTAGTTTAGCACCCAGTTGTACTCAGATAGATTGCATAATAAAATAACCCTCAAAATTGTTGCACTGGTTTTCCCAAGTTGGGTTTTTCCGCGGACGATTTGTCCAAAAATAATGGTGTCACTTGTGTGTTTGCTATTTCTTTCAGCTATTGATCTACATATGGTTGGGACTGTATTTTGTTTATTTCAATATTTATATGTTTAAATAACTTGTTCGTAATTAACAAGCAGGAGAAATAAACTAGAAAATACAGATAAAATTTCTAACGGGTAATACTTAGTAATTTCAACATGGTATCAGAGCGTGGTTATAGATCACAGGAGAGCTGAAGGCACCAACTGAAGCAGAGCGTTTGCAGCAGAAATAGTTGTCCTGAGTGACAAAAGTTGTTCCTAGCAGAAAGTGGCGGAGAAGGGTTGACGCAGAGGGACTGCGTCATCAGTTCAGGCCAGAGAGAGGTCAGCGCAGAGGCTGAGGAGGGCAGAAAAGGCTCACGAAGAGCCACGTAGAGACCAGGAGGGTTGACACAGTTGGCTTGGGGAGCATTTCAGCTAGAGCCGAGATTGTGCGAAGCCTAGAGGCTCAGTCCCTCAAATGCTGGGGCATAGAAAGCTGTGGGCAGATTGCGGGGAGTGAAGCTAGTGGGGTGTTGTTGCTGCCGAGATAGAACAGTACCTAACGGGGCAAAACCAAGGTAGAGGGAGTCACTACCTAGGCGGATTTCTAGCCAAGAAATCAGATCAGTATTGTAGGTGCATAGGAGATTGGAGAGGTGCTACTCAACGGTTGGCACGCGGATTTCCAGGAGGGAAATGAAGACTCAAAGGGAGTTGAAGAGAGAACTTCCAAAGGGAAGTAGAGGCTTAGAGGAATCGAAGCGAAGAGCAGAGAGATGACCATGAATGGTCTGAGGGATCACGACAGGCTAGAAGGGGCGTCCAACTTTGTGGTCTGGAAGGCCAGGATCTTGTCCATTCTAGAGAGACATCGCATCAAGGCCTTCGCCTTGAGAACAGTTGTTATCCCAGTTGACCCAGCTGACAATGAAAAGTACGAGGAGGCAATGGCCAAGGCAAAATGCATCATCCTTGATGGGGTCACGGATCATCTAGTCCAGCATATTGCCAAGGAGGAGATGGCAAAGGAAATGTGGGACACATTGAAGACGTTGTACCAGCATACTTCCGTGCAAAGGAAGATGTTCCTTGAGAATCAGCTGCGGTCATACCAGATGCAGAAGGGGGAGTAGATATATCACTTCCTCGATAGATTGAAAGAGATCCGGGACCAACTGACTTCCATAGGGGCCATGTCAGATTAAGAGTTGATGGTGAGGAAAGCTATAAACATAGTCTTTGAGGAGTGGGAGACATTCGTCTAGAGCATTCTGGGCAGGGTGAATCTTCTAGACTGGGAAGAATTGTGGGTGGCTCTTCGCCAAGAAGAGATTAGAGGGGTGTCCAATATGGGAAGTAGCAGCAAAGGAGTCTAGATCAAGAAGGAAGATGAAGAGGATGCAACTCTGGCATCTGTGGGGAAGTAGGAGAAGAGGAAGAAAAAGGACTTCTCCAAGATAAAGTGCTTCAACTGTGGGGAACAGGGGAATTATGCGAACCAGTGTCCGAGGAAGAAGAATAAGGGAGAGGCGTCTGACTCCAAGGCAGCGCCAGCAAAGGCGAAGAAGGAGGTAGACGAGCATGACAATTGTGCCATGAGTGTTCATGTACCTCTAGAGAAGAGGTGGGGAGACATCGAGCTGTAGTCAAAAAGACTACGGGCAATGAGGGGCAGGATCCTTGCGGTACCTAAACTCTTGGATTAGATCCTTGCTACGGGAGCCGTGAAGTGAGAGTAGCAGGACTGGTGGATGTCGGTAAAAACAGATGCGGATGAAGCGACAAAGAGTGCTATAGTGTAGTAGTCACGGGTAACACAGAGATAGTTGCAACAATGCGAGAGGCACAGAGGAGGTTGCAGCAGTGTAGGGTGGCACAAAGAGGTTTGCAGCGATGTGAGAGGTAGGGAGTTGTTGCAGCGACGCAGAGACAATAGAGGGAGCATGAGATAGCGACAGAGAGAGCTTCAACATTAGGAGTGTTTCTAGCCTGACAGAGATGTCAGTAGTTGGGTGGATCAGTTACTTGCTTCTCAGTAACTGAGTTGCAGTGCAGTAGCATGATGCAGCGTGATGAGATGGGGTTGCAATGCAGATGCAATGTTGGGGGAAAGGACTAGCAGCAGCACGGATGCAGAGGGAGCTTCCTTATGGATGCAACAGTGGTAGTGGCAAGGCCATGGGTAGAAATACATGATGCAACAGTGCAGAGGATGTTGGGCGGGAAGGCCTAGCATCAGCACAGGTACCGGTGTCATATAATCAGGGTGATGCTTAGTATGGAGTATTATTAGAGCATAGTCCTCGCTAAGAGGGAGTGTTGATTTGGGGTAGCATCGGATGTGCTCTAGCCATGAAAATTGGTGGAGACGCTAAAGCACATGAGATCTCCAAGACCTAGAAATGGTTTGGGCAGATTCTACCCGATTTAGGAGATATTAAAATAATTAATATTTTTAATGGAGTTCTTAAGTCTAAACTTAGGAAAAATAAAATATTAATGGGTATTAATATAAAATTGGGTTAGAAGGTTCCAAATGACATGGATCAAGCCAAATCTAATCTTAGCCATTGATTAGAGATGTAATCTCAGTCATTGAAGGACCAACAGGAAAAGTATAGGAGGAGGCTTGAGGGTCAGTTGGACAACACACCAAAGTGATTAGTCATTCGATTTTCTAGAGCGGGTTTTGCTAAGAGAAATCGAATAAGTGATCAGTTTGCAGCGAGGGGAAGTGAGTATGAGACAAAGAGGCATAGATAGTGTCGGAAGACTAGTGCAGAGGCAGAGAGGCAGACGCAGAAGCTAGAGGGAGCCACGCAGAGGCTAGCAGAGACAATGCAGAGGCCAGGAGAGCCTGCGTCATCCACGCAGAGGCTGAGGAGTGACATAGAGAACCAGAGAGGCTGTGTAGAGGCCAGGAGGGATGACATAGTACTTCAGCTGTGCTAGAGAGTGTTTTGTGGGCAGATTTTCTGAACATCTCCTTCCGAATAGAGAGGTATTACTACCGGATTATTTTCTTTGTTGGGTGAGACGGTTTGTCACTCAGCTGTACTCAGATAGACTGAATAATAAAATAACCCTCAGAATTGTTGCACTGGTTTTCCCAAGTTGGGTTTTTCGAGGACGAATTGTCCAAAAATAACAGTGTCACTTGTGTGTTTGCTATTTCTTCTAGCTATTGATCTGTAGTTGGTTGAGACTATATTGTCTTTATTTCAATATTTATATGTTTAAATAACTTGTTCGTAATTAGCAAGTAGGAGAAATGAACTAGATAAGACAAATAAAATTTCTAACGGGTAATACTTAGGAATTTCAACATACAGGTGTGGAGAGAAGAATACAAGAATGCAAGAAGATGTTGGCAGCTGAATTTGAGATGAAGGATCTACAATTGATGCACTATTACCTGTTGATTTTGGGTAGCATTGGATGTACTCAAGCTCTGAAATTTTGTGTAGGGGCTAGAACACATGAGATCTCCAAGACCCATAAATCATTTGGAGAAATTCCATTAGGATAAGGAGAAATTAAAATAATTAATATTTTTAACGAGTTCCTAAGTCTAAACTTAGGAAAATAAAAATATTAATGAGTATTAATACAGATATGGGTGAGAAGCTTCTAAGAGACGAGGATCAAGTCTATTTTAATCATAGTCGTTGATTAGAGACTTAATCTCGGTCATTGATTCATCAACAGGAAAAGTATAAGAGAAGACTTGAGAGTCATTTGGAGACACACCAAGCAAATACTCAGTACCCTGAGGGAAATCAATTCTCAAGGAGAAGGAGTTCGATTTCAGAGGGAGAGTTGTAGGGTGGAGGAAGAGGAGGGCATCAGCAGCAGTCAGTGACTGAGGAGGAGGTGACACAGGGCATTCGAGAGACAACGCAAAGGGAATAGCAGGCAGATAGTGATGCAGGAGCATTCAACCCAAGGAAAATCATTGTATTTTAGTAGACATGGGGGTGTTAGCTCTGCGACATATCTTTGATACTGGAAGATCGGGAATGAGCTTGATTGGTTCGATTATGCTTCAAACGAGCTCATAATGGTCATTCTTGCCTTTTTGTTTGCCCCGCCCATTCTCCCTTGATCTCCATTTCTTCTGCTTTTCTTCTAAAAAACCAAACAAACTTCCTTTTGTTGTAAGCCCCAAGCGCTAAAGCCCAAAACCCCGTAAAACCTTAGCCATGTGTCCTCGCGCCTTATAGAATCATCGCCTTTAATTATGGCCGTCGATTGCTGCACGCCGATCCAACAGCTCTCGTCGTGCCCGACCAAGAGACCCACATGATTAAATCCCCACTGTCCAATCATCACTGCCAAGATCGGACGACCCTCTCACATCTCGTGCCCACAAATCGATGGAACGTTAACGCGCGATGGAGAGTGGTTTTTCTCTCTCCTCCGCCGCTACGTGTTATGCGCTGAATGGGATCGCGCATCCTCGCCCTTTACCGCCCAACGCCCCAAAGGCGGTGCGACCGTTACCGCTTACCGCTTAACCGCCCGACCCTGCCCGATAACAGTCGTGTGCTTTCGCCGTCCGATCACCGTTGGATCTACCCACCTGAGATCCAACGACCCAAGTTCATCTCGCTCCCGCTTCTTCCGATATCCTCGTCGACTCATCTCCGCCGTCTATCCTCCCGATTCGACGGCCGACCTTTCTCCCTCATCTAGCTTGTCCATTCACCACGCAGTCGACGTCCCTTGACCATTCTATGCACCTGAAGGATGAAGGCGATCAGCTCACCAGTACTAATTGCAGTTGCTCCTCAACAATCGCATTTGATAGACAATGTGGCCGAAGAGAAAAAGGACAGAGCATGAGCATGTAACCGCATTTAGTAGTTATGGACTTCATTGATACGAGCACTCCAGCTACCTGAGAGGATAGCAGGGCACCTGAAAAGATCAAATTGATCCATTGAAATAAGCAAATGCACTCAGAGACTCCATCAAGCAGTGAAATGCAGTTGGTGGTCAATTATGACCCCTCCATACCTAGAATGACCAAGTGCTTTTGTAATGAAACTCTATATATACCCACAAACAAGATGTAATCAAGGTTGATGGTTGATGTTTTAATGTAAGGTTCAACTTCTGGAGACTGTAACTATTTTGACACTTGCAACGTCTCATCTTCATTTTCAGCTAATACAAGCTTCTTTTGTTGTTAATTGCTCACTTTCCATTTATCTTCTCTTCCAAGTTGTGTCTGATATGTTGTATGCTTGAACTCTTGATGTTTAGCATTAGAGTAGCTGTCATCCTATCTCTGTGTTAAAATCTTGTACGTATCATTGTATGAGTTATTCAGGTTTCTCTTCATCTGGTGCCAGAGAGCTGTCATCCTGTCTGTGCATCAATAGATTAGATTTGCAAACTTTTTTTACTGGTTGCAGCCGGCCATCACATGGTCTTGTGCATCTGCTGGTGTGGTCAGTATTCTCCATATTCACTCAATCTTAAACTGTGAGTAGTTGGTGGTTTAAAACCTTGTAGTCTGGGGGTGTTCACGCATGTCTGGAGTGAAGCAAAGTAGAAGTGGTTATCTGGCTTGGACAAGCATCATTCCTTCCATTCATCCATTTGCAACAATAAGTTGAATTTATATGTTACCAGGGATCTCCGAGCTACAACCTAGGAGAGTTTCTTGGAATCCTACCAGGGGGGTCATGTGTTTTAAGGAAATTGGATTCCTAAGTGTTGAATTAATGTAATATTTAGGGTTTTGAGTGAGTAGGATAGGAATTAATTAGATGATGTGAGATATTTTGTAAATGCTCTCGAATGAAGGAGAACATGAGTGGTTAATAATGACGAGAGAGTTAGAAGTCAATTATAACTCTTAAGGTAGTTTCATAATTTGAGGAACTAGAGAGGACATTTACGAGTCAGTTTAGTAGATTTAGGATTTGAACGAGAATTAGTTCAACAAAACCTTTCTGGTATAAATGTAAGCCTACGGGCAGAGTGTAGGGGGGAGGCCATTGATATTGAGGGTCAGGACTGAGAGACAGAGAGTCTCGATATGTAACCAGTTGTTCATATTTATATATACAAAGGTTTATTCCAGAACTGTATAGATGTGTGGAATGTATATTGAATGATTGAGTTACATGTAAGTTGTGTATTCTGTAACAGAGGTTACAAGCAGAGTTTTTGTAGAACTACGTAGAGGAAGACAACGATTCAAAGGAATCACAATGGTTCTTTGAATCGACTTGGAGGATTACAACGGAGCTCTGGAGAGACAACAATGTGAGGATTCACAGAAGTCAAGCTCAGGAGTGAATTGAGCAGCGAAGCAGAAGGACAAGAACCTTTGAAGAAATCTGAACCACAGAGAAAACGTTGAAGAAATAGCGTAAAACATAAGTAAAGAGAAGAGCGGAGAAGTGTAGAGGTGATGCACAACAACCATTGGATCTTATAGATCAACGGGCAAGATCGATTCACATGATGGAAGAGCACGGGTGATAATCAACGAAGAAGTGGTTTCGCGAGACAAAGTGGTATTTCGAGTGGAGTAAAGATGGTAAGTGGTAATTTGGGGTGAGCACCCGATTCCACTAACTGAACGACACGTAGCAGCGGAGGAGAGAGAGAAAACCGCTTTTTGGGTGGGTATTCTCCTTGCTTGTTGTCTAGACTCTATCTGAAATCTTCGTGAACCGTTAGATCCTTTGAGCACAGATCGACAGTGGAGGACTATCGAACAAGTTTTGTCTGATCAGGAAGACATCAGCCGTCGATCTGATGGCAGAAGATCAACGACGGAGATTTATTCGCATCGCAGTTATTAAATGGTGTTGTATCAACCATTGTTTTACAACCCGCCCGGGTCATCACCAACCCGGCCGGGTCGATCCGGGTCGGAGGCTTGGATGGTGACCCGGCCCTTGAAACGGCTCGGTTGGCCGAGTCATCAATGACTCGGCCGAGTCATTGATGACTCGGCCGACTCGGCCGGGTCCCGCAAAAAAACGGCCGGGTCAGTCAGGAACCCGAAACGGACGCACAGCTAGGCAAAAAACCGGATTTTAAAGAGTTTTCAGTTGGGTTTTAGGGTTTGGTGGACTCCAAGGTGGATTATAAATTTTCTAAAACATATTTGGGGTCCATATCCCCCTCCCAAAAGCTATTTAACTAACCCAAGAGCTCTCATTCTCTCACAGCAGTCTTGTGCATTTGAGTGAGAGTCTTCTTTGAGAGTTAGTGAGCAGTTCTTGAGCTTGTTTTGGAGCAGCACTTGAGGAGTCTTGGAGGAG